>CM052291.1:7919896-7998953 GCA_028455765.1 Lasioglossum oenotherae | reverse complement strand
AGAGAGGGAGAGAGAAGAGACGAGAAAGTATATGCAGACCGAGAGAGAGGACGAGGGTTTGGTCCGTGCTTCGTTGAGCGTGGAATCAATAGGAGGTCACTGGCACCAGTAGATACAATCGGCACATTTTAAGTCCACCTCAGTGTTGCACAGCTTGCTACTGTATTGACCCTCCTTCTTTTTATGATTAATTCGCGACATGTGCATATTCGTTATTCCCGTCCACCCCTTCTCGTCCGTTCTTTACGTTCCATCTAATTTGCAGCATAATGAGCGCGGCAACTGAAATATTTATGAACTCCGTTAAGAATTTCTGCTTTTAATCTACGCTGGAACCGAAAAATATTCGAACACTAAATTTCCCAGTCTCTCGGGAAACTGGAGATGCTTAAACAAGGATGATTCCGTTAAAGCAAATAGTCCAATATTAATCCTGGTCTCGGTCTAAAGATCCAAACTTCTGTTTTCACTAAACGTCATTCATTTTTACCTAAAACAATTTCGCGTGACGGGACAGATGAAAAACTAAAGACACACGATTTCTCTCGAAAATGCTACCAGTAGAAGAGCGTCTCTGAAAATATTATTCTCGTGATTGAATCTTTCGTAGATTCGAAGATTGAAATCTCCCCTTTACCACGACACAAAAAGCTTGATATAAGATTCATTTTAGTCGGCTTATTAAGGTTTAAATAAAAGGTGTACAGTCAACTTTACAGTGACTTTATATCACCGAATTTGTCTTTTAATTTGGTTCTATGAAACGGTGACAGAAAATCTAACATCAATTTTTAAGATGTCGCAAAGGATTAAATGTTGTAAGAAAACTTTTTGATGATTTTACAGTGGTTTCAAATTATAGCATTTTTGAGGAAAATCGGTCTTGAGTTTACCATCTACCGCATCATGTACAAATATGTCAGAGGAGAATGAATAATGGCGTGCGAAAATAAAATCTTCAAGCTTCATAACGAGCCCAAGTTTATTGCTGTACGATCGTTTTTTACAAAATTATAACAGGTTATATATCGTCGACTTTTCGAGAATCAGAAATTTTATGGTGAAATACTTTTTGATTCCACTACAAGAGCTTAATTCTTAATAAGTAGAATTGATTCTATGCACAGTTCTCCTTTTATCCTATGATCTGTTGTATTTTGAATCGCAACACGTGTATTTTGGTATAAAATAATTAAAGTTCAATAATAAAATTTATTATACACTCTGTTTATGTGTCAAGTTAATTATAAAGCTTAACGTTGATAAAATATGTTTTACGATAATCATTGTTTGGCCGACAATATTGTACAATATTAATTTCAAAATGCAATCCATCCAACCATTATTAATTTATTCAGGAATTATCGAAGTGATTTATTTCGTAGCAATTTGACGTAGTTCTTTCCTAAACGTCAATAATATTTCATGTTTATTTTTAAAGCGTATTATTTATTTAAAGTGTATTATTCAAACTTTGGCCAATAACTAAAATTTGCCTTGAACATTTTTTTATTAAAACAAATATGCATTTTGCACATTTTACTGATGACTTCATTTGAATCGATAAATTAAAGAATATTTCATTAAATAAATTAAAGAATATTTTTTTAGTTCGTTTCGCCAGAACGTTGTTTACTACAACAGTAAAAGATTATCAGCAGAAAAGAAGAACTAGAAAATTAAAAACTTAATATTGCCCAGGTTTCAGTAATTGAATTTAACAGTTTACAAAATTCTCAACAAAAAAAGACAGTAGATGTCTGCAAAGAATTCTGAACCCACTTCTTTGTCATTTTCTCCAAATAGAAATGAATTAATTACTAACAACCCTTACTATATCTATACTTTTAATGACTAAATAATGTAATATATAATTTTTAATAAAGAATGATAATACCAATCAGCTGTCTGTATTAAGTGTGAGAGAGTAAGTACCGTTTACAAGTAAATGCTCCAGTTATATATTTATTTACCTTCACTGCGCACCCTCACTGCATTCTGCTATAAAATCGTGTCGAAACTGTCGGTTGTAAAAGTGTTAACACTGGACCGTCGCGTCGGCTCTCACATTAGCGTACGTACAAGACCGAATGCTTCTTTAATTTTCTTGCATCAACTTAATGTACAAGAAGTACAATAAAAAAAATATATAGCAGTAGTAACAAAAAAACAATTCTAAAATGTTATGCATTTCGCCTTCACAACATCGCTTAAAATGTCTTTCGCCATAGCTGTTTTACTGTTAATTTGCTGGACAAATTCGATGTTTACTAACCATTTACGTTGACCCGAAAAATCATATTTGCATTAAAATATTATTGTTCTACTATGAATATTTATAGTATTCATATTTCATGAAAGGGTGCTTTCATTCCTCGATGTACTTGGAAGGTATGCTTCAGGAATTCTTTTTTAATAAATTGCAGACGTAGTTGTACACATTGACTATGAGTTTCTTGTAATCATCAAAACAATAATAATTTACCGAGGAAAAGATTGATCGCAAAATTCCTTTCTAATCGTTTAGTTTATAATCCAGATTAATATACTACTGTGTAAACAATAATCTTTCTTCAACTTTCAAATTAAAAGAGTTAATCCAAATCCTACCAGTTAATTGTTTTAAATTAATGAATTTTTGAATTTTCCTCTTAGATGAGTATTTATTATAGTTTCCATAATGATTTGCGAATGCAGCTTGATTTCGCTTGTTAAGAGAATCCCTGGATCTGGGGTTAAGGATGATTAATTAGATCGAGAATATTTATGCGATCTAGCTTGTATGTATACGCAAGAATACAAACGGTTGTCTTATACGTCTTTTAAAAATCTTATTGGAGCTAAACCAGAAATTAATTATGCTAATTTATCTGTAATTTATAATTTGATCCAGCGTTAATTATTCTAGAACAATTATATTTTGATCTTCTTTTATCTTGCCACAGATTTTCCCTTTCGGTTATTCCATTTCAATAATTGATTTTCATATAAATTATTTCTCTCGAATTCAATTATTTACCTCTCCATTATCTCAATTTTCGCCAGCAAGAGACAAGTAAAGTTGGAAAAATGAGGGCGGACGAGGATTAAAGTTTATTCTGAATTTTACATAATTTTAGGCATTGTAAATGCATAAAATTAAGTGATTAATATTCTAACGAGATGAAAGAACTGACGAGTAGGCTACGGATTTTATGGATTTGTGACAAAAATCAGCAGGTGAAATATAAAAGAATTTAAGAGTATCCGGACATTATTTACAAATCATTAAAATGATTAATGCTAAACTTACCGGGCAGTAAAAGCGATTAAAAATGTTTCAGCTTATAAATTTAATTCTCTATTTATTTACATTTTGTGCAATTTTGATTAAAATATGTGATTGGGCAAAGAAGTGTATACAATTTCCATGTAAGCAACTTCATAATATCAATAATTGTGAAACGAAAAATAGAAAACCGGTCACTTGACCGGCAGTGGTAGGTTTAGTGTTGAAGGGAGAAACAAATTCTTATGTGGTTCCAGTTCGTTGTAATCGACGCGGAAAATGTTTATTTTGCATAACGAACCGCAGCCTGCTGATGAGCGGTTCCAAGATTGGTTTGTACGTTGAGCGTAGCCGATTAGGCGTTAAAAAGGTGAAATAACAGGACAACAAAGGGGTTGGGGAAAGTCAGTTTCCATGGAAAGGGGCTTTTTAAACGCATTCCACGCTCCATTACTGAATGGACTGCCATGTGTACATAGGTAATCACATTAACACATAAAGGTTGAAGTTTTGTGGGCCTAGTGTAGCATTGTCCACCTATGATACAACATGTCAAATTCCCCCACCATTGGTGGTTCCCATAAGCTTACGCCGTGGGTTGCCATGGATATGCATTTCTCCCCCTCCTTCTCTCTCTCTCTCTCTCTCTCTCTCTCTCTCTCTCTCACTTGCACGGTATTCAGCTTTCAGTGTACGAAGAATAAAGAGTATCCGACATATGCTCAATTGTGAGTCTATAAATACCATATTTACTCGAGTTATCTCACGATTAAGCCAATAATGTCACTCGTTCTTCGGTATATTATAGAACGGTTATTACTTGTTTTTTTCTCTTTTTTACCATCAAACTGTTATCGCACATTGTAGCCTCTTGTTCCACACGACTTAGCCACGAGTGGAAACTTCGATACTTTATTATCGGAAAATGCCGCTTTCAATAAATTCTCGTACTAAGCCGCTCAGTTGGTCAGAGTTTAAGTTATGTTAAATGCCGTGTGTGAACGATGACCCATCTAATAAGAAACCTATTTGCTTCGTGTCGTTGTGTAGTATTGTTTTTCGTACAATAAGAAATGCTGCAAGTAGGTCGATAGAATGGCAAAATGATGTATTGCTTCTAATTTTTACAGTGCAAGGACAACATCGGAGCAATGTGCTCCATTTCACAAGATTATTTATTTATCGTTTATTTCCATGACGAATGTGTATAAGAATTATTATTTTCCATTTTCAAATCAATTTCCAAAAAACTTTTCTCCATTCTTGCAGATTACGAACTTGTAATAATGGTGATATTTATACACTAACGTTTGATATCTGTCCGATTTGAAAACGTCACGTCTCGTGCGCGCATCTCTTCATTTACGAAACAATTAAAACTTCATTGCTGCGAAACATCATCGAAAATTGCTGTTACATTATTCACGTTAGTTTACCAAGCTGAGTTTTAATTGCGTGAACAAAGATATATACACGCAACGATTTATTAACTGAAATAAGTGATAAAGTCGTTGCGGATATTAACATAAAATAATTAATGCATAAATTCAGTGAATCCCTACAACGTAAAATTTGTAAGTACAATAAAATCCTCCCTCGACGATAAATAGTATAAAATTGTTTCTAATTTTATCGCTACCCACGCACTCCAGCAAACAAGCACGAGCGCTCGGAATAAAATGCCCCCAGTTTCGACGTGTCCAAAATTACGTTAATTGTGTAAAGATTATCGATCAAGAATCCAAAAATGTCTGCCCTCGTACACACGCGTCCGCTTCTGCTAACGAACAATAAACCCGAGGAACGTGAAATTCCAAAATGAACGGGCAAACTTCGTTATGCGAGAGAAAATATTGGAAAACATTCGAAAATATAAACGCGTATCGCATCGGTTCTGCTCGGAGAAGGGGAGCACCGTGGACGTGTACAGTCGAGTATAGTGTGCCAGTTTGACACTTAAGCAAGGGACACGTACGATATTGTCAGACCGAACCTTACATCGCGAGTTGGGACAGACTCATCCCCCTCGACCTTCGAGAAATCGGAATAGAAGATCGGTTGCACCGATCTCACGAAAACAGAGGACACGGCGAATAAAATATTTCTCGCGAGGGTTGGGGGAGGGAGGCCGAGGCGGCGAGAGATTTCGTCGAATGGAACGGTTCCGATGCGGTTTCGAGGGAAAACCAGAGCAGAGGCTCTCGGGGTTGTAGGTGTCTGTCTATCCAGAGGGTTTCGAGGGTGACTCAACTTGCTGGAACCTCGATATGCTTGCTCGCTCGAAGAAATTGAACGGGGGAACAGGGTGTAGACACGAACGGTTCGCGGATTTAGCGGCGAGAAAACGGTGGACGACCGTAATCAGGTCTTCCACCGGAGTTTCCCGTCGTATCCACGACTTGTGAGAAAGAGAAATCGATCCAACATGTTAACGCGTGTCTGGCATCGAGGATGGCAGCCACCCGAACAATGTACGTCTTCGGAAACCGCGGAAAATCCGGATCGTTTCGAGTTACCTTTTTGTGTCCGTTCTACAGCGTGCACTGGTCACTTTGTTATATGGCACGATACACTCGAATCAAATTGTCACACAAAATGTCGCAATAATCTGGTAATACAATCGCGAGTACACAGGCCTTCGGACGATAGTCAAGCACTGAGCGAGTAGATGGCGCCCGCGCTTGTACGCCACCCCTAGCGTCAAATTTTCCCCCAATCCCCTCCCCTCCGCCAACTCTTTCCAACCCCCCCCCCCCAGCGCAGCATCGCTCACCGCTTTCGGATAGAGGGTTGATCGTGTGACTCATATCAAAGCGCCGAAAGTCAGCGCCAATTCTCGAATTCGTGGAATTCATTATTGCCAGAAGGAATTCCAGTTTTCAGTTGTTCCGTTTGATCGACCGCTTTAAACCTTCCACGGTAAACAACGGAAGATTTATGACTGTTTGCGAGGGAAAGAAACGAATGGGAAATTACGGCCCGATGCAGCAGGTTTGTTGACTTTCCTCGTGTGTAGGAATGTTGATCAGGTAGAAATAAGCTTATCATCTCGATAACGTGATAAGAGACCAATCGAAACGATAAGTTGCATTCAGGTTAACGTTCCCTGAAGGTGCAGCCGTAAATTTATATTTCTCGGTTCGAGAATGGCTTCAATAAAAACAAACGCATTGCAATGATCACTCATCTAGGAAGAGTATAATATACATATACGTGAAAAAATATACTATTAATTTGTAAGAACAATGTACGATTTTGTTGATAAATTTTTGGGAGTCTATGTTTTGCTTGTTTCATGTTCCGAAATAAATATAAACACGAACGATCCGCATACTTGTCCACCCCATTTTGACCAACTAAATATTACAACAGTGGGTAAGGTGCAAGTATATGCGATATGAACTACAAGAAAATATCTTTTTGAGTATCTAAAATTAAAATCAATTCAATCTTTCAAAACATTTGAATGTTAAAAAATCATATATTCTAATTTTGATTACTTTATTCGTAAAGCGAGCTATTACAAAAATATAAAAATCACTCAAATATGTGTAAAATTCGTACCTACATAAAATATTTTTAAGTATTTAATAATTGCTGTCAAATAAACACAATTGACATATAATAAATAATAATATAAAAATATCAAAATAGAATTATTAACATATATTGTTATTTCAATCAATTGTTCATTTCACTCGTTTCATTTAATTTATTAGTTTAATTTTATGTAAAATTAATCAATTTGTAGGTATTTATTCTTATTCTAATCTTCAATCGAAACAATTTTTAAAACTGGTAAATATATAATACCGTTGAAATTTATATTTAAATATTTCGTATTTTATAAAATGAAGTTATTTAACATCGCGGACAATATAGCATGTATAAGTACGTTAAACATAAAATTAACTTCGCTGAAAGTTGTATGCGTGTTCATATATACATACATACTACATACAGAATACGTGGTTTTTATTGATGAAGTGGTTGACAATGTGTTTTGATCGCCGCTAGAGGGCTACAAATTGTTAAAGATTCTCGTTTGTGATCGCTTTCAGTTTTTCGTATCACGCCTAGCTGAATACATTTCTTTCCTTAGTTTAAATAGCATTGCAAAATGGAATATATAATTTGACGACTAGGTTTTTCTTTTGTATGCTGTTTTCGACTATAATGTCAAAATAATTTACAACTTTTATTATAAACGAATAATAGTACGCCATCTGGTGGCGTCGCCCATAGTATTTTGTCGTACTAATCGACTATACTAAATACTAGACTACATGTTATTCTTTGCAATATACATAGGAGCACAGTATTTTTGAGGTTAAGTATTTGCTGTCACTTACATTTTTCATTTGAATTGCATAATATTTATACTCGTTACAAATTTAAAAAATTATAACATAATGACCTATTGCTTACGGCGAATTTGATTTGCGAAAGTGTTTGTTTACGAAAATTCGTATCGATTATATAAAACTTTATAATCCTCAGGGAGTATTTAATATTTTGAAGTTTTTACAAGCGTATTACAATAATTTAATATACAAAATCTATTTCACATTTCAGAGTGGTGTTTTGGATGTGATTTAAAATGGTTTGCGAAAAGTGTGAAAAGAAATTGGGGAAAGTTATAACTCCGGATCCATGGAAAAGCGGAGCAAGAAATACTGTAGAGAGCGGAGGACGCAAAGTCGGAGAAAATAAAGCACTGTCAGCAGCGAAAGCAAGGTTTAATCCATACACTGCTTCATTTGAGACTTGTAGAATATGTAGACAAAAAGTACATCAAGTTGGATCTCATTATTGTCAATCGTGCGCATATAAGAAAGCTATATGTGCGATGTGTGGTAAAAAGTTGATGAGTACAAAAAATTACAAACAGTCCGCTACTTAATGCATTGTAAAGCAATGCCTAAGTTTAAATCCATAGACCACTTTGATAACGAGCTAAACATTATGTCGCTACTAAGTACATATAAACAAATACGTATCACGTATAATTTTACAGGAACGAATATATTTTTTTTCAAATTATAGACTGTAAATATCCAAGACAAGATAACATTTTATAACAATACACGTAATTACTAGGAAAAAGCTGTTATAGCTTTTGTACAAATTAAAAATGTGATGTTCTATTAAACTCAATCTCGTCGATTTTACACAAAACTATGATTTACGAATGAACTATGAAAGGCACATTAAGTATATAATTAGCTTATCATCATTATTATTACTTAAATGAAATAGTTGTAAGTATTATTTGTAAGTTGAAGTCATAAAATATTTTGGAGTATATGTGACAATATTACATATAACAAATTACAACGTTAAGTTAGAGAGTTACTTGATTTGTAAGAGTTGAATGAATATTTTCATGTCATACGGATTTGACAAATGTATTATATTTAACAATCATTTTGTAATAAAAACATTTTCTTGTTTTATACAATGTGATTTATTTCGTTAAAATAATTTTATATATATTATATATTATATATATTAGATGGTATCATGAAATACCTTTGAAAAACGGCAGTTGTATTTGTACAAGTTAATTTGTCTTTGAATATACAATCAGTCTACAATCTGTGCTCTATACAATTTCCTAATATAAAACGTACAAAGTGAAAATAATTTACCACATTTACATTTAAATATTTATTAACCTCTTCAGGGATATATTGCTACATGTGTGTATGTTCATTTCCTCTTAAAATAAAATTATTCCAAGTAAAACAAAATTATTTTGTATATATCTTTTCTTTCTACTTTAGAAAATTTGTCTCTGAAGAGGTTGAAATTCTTATAAAATTATACATTTAGCATGTACATACGCATTTATAATGCATTATGCTACTCTATACGTTTACACAGCATCAATTTTGAATTGAAGCTTCAGAAAAATAAGGTTCTTGTTTAAATAATTGAAATATCTTTTTATACACGTTGATGAAAACATTTAGTACGGTATAAGTAACTAATTAACGCGATGAGATTGCCTTTTAACTTAGTTATTATATATTAATTCAGTTATTGCCTAATCGAGGAGGTTCGACAAAAGAATCATAAACCAGTAAAAAATTCGTTTTATTCCAGTATATTGTGACCACCTTGTTTCTGTATTTCTTCGTAATATTTTTTTAGAACTTGTATCTGCAATTTAATGAACTCGGGCTGATTTAACGACCAAAGCAGTAAATTGGAAAACGTTCGGTCCACTTCCTCTTCTTCCAGATAGGAAGGAATCTTTTGATCTGGACATTTCTTCTCGCATTTGACGTCCAGATCTACCTCCCCTTTCTCACACGACGAAAGCCAGTCTTCGATTTCTTGTTGACTAATAGCTGTCCCAACTATCGCGCCAACTGTATTTTGGATACCAGCGACGCTCGATAGTTCGTAGCCGCAGGTTTCTTCCTTCACGAGGATTTCTTCCTTCACCCTGTTCCCTAAAATCTTTTGCCATGAATCACGAATGGTAATCCGCGACACGTTCTTCCACGCCTCGGTTACTATATCGATACAATCCTTCAGATCGTAGTCCGAGTAGAACTGAGTTACTCTATACGGAAAATCTAAAATCTTCTTCAACATCGAGTGGCGGAAGGTCACCTTTAGCTTCTCCATTATCCCTTGGCCCATTGGGTTTAAGGTCGATTTCGTGTCCGTCGGTAGAAGCACAACTTCAATGTTGTCGTCCTCCTCTTTTATGTCCAACGGTTTCGCTAGGATGTGAGCGTCGTTGCTGTCGATCACAAGTAGTACTTTTCCGTAAGATCCGTTTTCAAACTGCCTTCTTCTGACAGCCGGTTTGAAGTGATTCTCTAACCAGTCGTCGTACACATCTTTGTCTATCCAAGCGTTCTTCTGGGTTTTGTAGACGACCGGCAATTCGTCTTGATTCAAATGCTTCAGGGCCCGCGGCTTTTCGCATTCGTGAATGAATAGCGGCGGAAGCTTGTGGGTGCCGGTAACGTTGGCGCAAACTCCCACGGTGACTTTATCCGTTTGGACATTGTTCAATATATTTTTATCGCCGGCGTAGGCCAGCACCCTCGGTGGCAGAGTCTTCCACATCAGCCTGGTCTCGTCCATGTTGTAGACGTGTTCGAATTGTATGTTCTCCTCTTCGATACGCCAGAGGAAACCTTGAACGAACTCCTCCTCCGCTTCTGTGGCAACGTCCGCGTCTTCGTTCGCGGCAGCGATCTTCGAGATCGCTATACCGTGGCGTTTCTTGAACCGCCATATCCACCCCTTGTTCGCCGTGAACGTCGACGGACCAGCGAATTGTTTATTCAGCTCCAACGCTTTCTTGTGGAATTGGGCGTCCGTGATGCGGTCGCAGATCGTTCGCTGTTGCAAGTACCAAGCGTACAAGCGATCATCCAGTTCGTGCAACACCGGCTTCCTCATCCTCTTCCTGATTTTCCCGGACGTCTCCGAATTTTGCTGCAGCTGGATCCCGTTCTTTTTGATGCGATGTATGGTCGCGATGCTGACCCCGTATTCCGTTGCAAGTTGGCTTATCGGGACGGCGTACTCCAGTTTCCGTAGGACTTCCAAACGCTGCTGCAGCGAGAGGACAATGTACGAGCTGTTACGTTCAGCAGCCATCACGCGATAAATGATGGGCACTCTTCGCGAGAGAGACGTGCCGCCGTATAAATGTTCGTAGAGAGAGAGAGAGAGAGCTATTCAAAATCGTACCCTTGCATGGAACAATGCTTTTCGATATCGTGTCGGACAGTCATTATCTCTGTTTTTGTGCGGATATGAAAGCGTCGAGTGAAATCGAAATAGCGGATACAGAAATTTCAGACGGTAGGTATGCCTGGGTATGCCGTTCACGGCACTCCACGGACTAGTGCGCCCTTCCCACCACGGATTAGTGCTCGCGCAGACATCCCCACCACCATTTTTGCTTAATCCGCTCCAGCGCCCTTCCATCACGTGCCACCGGCAGCTGGTTGCTGAGAGTGATAAGCCCATCGCTTAGGATGATTCATCCGCTAACCAAAATTAGAGTTTTAGATTTGCCAATATGTGTAAGTATGCTCGTTAGTTTCTTGCTAATCCGTGGCAAACGTTTCCACCTTGAACACAGTCCCGTTCGGTCTAATTCAGTTTTACGGCTGCACAGATATTTTCTTCTTCGGCTTTTTCAGATATACAGTCCCTCGATAAAATAATAAGACACCTAGCATATTTTTAAATTTCTTATATTTAAAGGTAGAAAATGTAAACTCCGGTGTATCCTGTATATTACATACTGTTTCCAAACTAATGTTCACTAATTAATTTCAAAGTGTGTTTGAAATCACTATAAAATTGTTAATATACAATACACTTGTGTGTATAGTACAAAAGAAATTTAGAATAATTTAAATTTACTGGTACAAATTTTTACTCATCCTCGGCTATAAAAAATACTGATTAAGTTATTATATTTCAATAATAGTTACAGTATACGACTGTAAAACGTCCTTATAACAAAATCTGAAAATTGTTTAGTGTAAATTGCGATCTTCAATAATATATGAATGACGTTCTTACAGTAATTCTCATTCTAAAAATAATCGAAAAATAATTCTCACGTATTCCTTGGGTACGTTAGGTGATTAAAAATATGTTTATTAAAAAAAGAATATGAAATTGCATTTTGAAAATGACAATAATTTCAATTGTCATATTTATTTCTTATGTATAACGACAGTATGTTAATCAAATAATAAAGATATCATACAACATTTTTATATAATAATGACGCTAATTCATGGCGTTACATTATTAGATCCGCTGCTTCGCTTCATGTTACCTCTAGAACTGAAACTAAACTACAACTTAACAATTTCAAGCGCCACAACGACCATTCCTGTGGGAATTTATATATTTTTACAAAATTAAAAATCATTTCAATTATTTGTACACCTTCATGTTTCGCATTGAGTTGGTGTCGATCAAGTTGCCTGAGCATCACTTATGTATGTACCAAAAATCGCACATGTCCCAACAATATCGCATTCCGAATCGCACGTTCTCCGAGCCACACAACCACAGTCACTAATATTTATTAAACATTTTGCAGTTACTTGCTTTTAAACTTATAAGCGATGATTAATCCCTGGACGTTCGTAATGTGTTAGTTCTAATCAAAGTCGCCAGATTAAAATTTATATCCTTACTCTACCTTCCCCTTCTACGACGATATTCCCCCACGGCACGATCACGTGACACGTTTCGTCTCTGTCACGTGATTTATCCGGTACTGGCAGAGAGAAAGGGTAACTTTCTCCCCTCAACTCGAGTAAATTCTCCCCATCTGGCGACTCTGGTTCTATTTACTGTGCTTGCACGGTAATAATGCTGCACAAAACTGGATTTTAAAAATAACACTAGCTGCCGTGTGTTTACACTTTGAGTGTAATTAACATTGTAGAGTTGTTAAGTTATTGCACATGATATGGCCGATATTTTAATAACATTTTCTATCGTATCCAATTTACATTATTACAATGATATTTTTCTAAGTAATCTTTTGGATTTCGAGGGTTGGATTTCATTTGTTGAACATTAGGTTTCGTCGGAGATTCAATAATATTCAGATATGAATATGTTGTTAAAATAAACTAGCCACTTCACATAACAATTGTTAATACACTTGTAATATATAATGCTGTGTTAGATAATTTGGACTACGAGTATTAAATTACTAGATATTGCTTTCATACTTATTGTTACATTATTCTTAAATATAACGTATCTATGATGTACAAATATCAAAAGTTGGTATTTAACTGTTAACAAGCTACAACTGACCATTGGTGTTTGTTACCTTTGAATTTTGTTCATCTATTGTATGAGGTAACGCGCAGTGATGGTTTCCATAAATACATCGAATTAGTTTATGTGTGTCGGCTCTTTTCAAAGGATTTATTTACAATTGACCAGAACGTTTACTATGTAATTAAGTTCACAAGAAGATATAAATAGTTTTCAGTTGTACAGTATGAAAATTGTACTTATTTGTTTAAATTACAGTCAATAGAATATATTCTTTCAATACGACCGTAAAATATTATAACGATTTAATAAAAACTCGAAGAAAAATTCCATTTAAAAGTACTTGGATTAAAAAATGACAATACGAAATGGAAGCTATGATTTACAATCGCTATAAAGAAGAAATATATATCTCAATTATCTTCATTGTACAATTACAATAAAAAATGCAGTATGAGGTATGAGGACCTACTGTAAATCATTATTCCGTCTTCTCAAGTTGATTCACGACTGCTTAGAATCTTCGTGTTAACGTTAATCGAAAAAGCTTCAACTACATTTAAAAACATGACAATTTCATATTTCTAATAATTAGTAGTTATTGTCAAATCTTTTTTTATCTCAAATCATTTCTGCGTCTAGTATTACAATGGAAGACACATTCTCTTATTATTGCACATATATTCGAACACGGTTCCGAATTCTCATAATTTTATAAGATATGCGCGAGTTGGGTAATATTTCAATATTTTCATTTACTATCGAAAGGGGATTTCGAAAATTAGCTGCCTGCAAATTCCAGTTCAGTTGTATAGAATCGATTATAGACTTTGTTACCTCGAGTCTTTGGAACTTTTCTTTCGACCACTACTATACAATTGCATAGTAAACATATGCGTGTATAAGTTTTATTACACAATTTATTAGCACCCTGATAACTAAAGTATAAAATTATGTAAATATATATTGTTACACGCTAGCAGTCCTTGAACGACTTGATACTCATTATGATTATACACTTAAGGAATAAGTTTACCGCGTTTGTTCATTATTAACTTTCATAAAGCGCAACAGGTTCTCTACCAATACTATTTTGAACAAACTTTCGAAGTGCTTCAAACATTGGTTTTCCCTTTTTCATATATTTTCTACTTATACAACAAATTTATCTTACTACAGGTCCATTCACACATCGCTAAAAATAATTTAATGGTAGAGAATATGCTAAATAATCTTTCAAGATGTTGTTTGTTCTTATCTTAAACTACTCTGGAAAATGTTCCAATCCCACAATTACGTTAATCGTTATGACTGCAGTAAAACGTCCATGTAATTATATCTACAATACTATACAGGGTGTCCCAAGAATGGTCTACTTTCTTGAAAGGGGTGATTCCTGAGGATATTTCAAGTAACTTTATCCAACAGGAAAATGCTCTCCGCGACTTTGTCGAGGAGTTATTAACGAAAAACACGAACCAATCAAAGCACAGTTACAGCGGATGGATTCCGGCTTGGTCAATGCCAACGCTACATCTAATTGGTCGGTGTATTTCTCGTTAACAACTCTTTAGCAAAGCCGCGGAGAACATTTTTGCAAAGGAAAAGTTATTTCAAATAGCTTCAGGTATCACCCGTTTCAAGGAAGTAGAACGTTTTTGATCACCCTGTATGTATACCTGTTTCATTGCTGTCCACTTCCTGTTTAACACAATCAAGTAAAAATAGAAAAGAACTTTGTCTTGTTACACCCTCAAGAAGTTCAAGGTTTCCTAAAATTTCAGTTTTAAGTAACAAAATAAAATACAAGTGAATTTGAGAGGACTTCATTACACTGTATAACGGGTGAAATGAAAACTCCGCGCCGTAGCGGAGTTTCTCGTGTTTGAAATTTGAACGATTATCACTAAATAATAGCACACAACAATATTGCAATCATGTAGAACACATACACTATGTAAAACTGTCAACAATCGTTATTTCTTTAGCTAAACGTGTCGCTACTCGAACATATGATATTTTTGGGACATATTTTACATATCTTATGTCGTAACACGTACTTTCTTATACATATATACTATGTTCTACGTGTAACTGGTACTTGATCATATAAACAAGCAACAAATACAGATATCAATAACATTGCAAAGAACTGAAAGTAAGGGACATTCAATCCGTAACGAATTACTTTTGGGACCCAATGTCAAACGGGCGCTCGTGGAGTAGAATAATGAATCTTTTAAACATTCGTTCGCGTTCGACATTTAAACGAGCACGAGAATTTGTTCAAGTGGGGGTCAACGAGCATTCGTTTGGTTTAAAATTGCCATTAGATTTGAACAGTTCCCATTAGTAGGGATGTGATCAAATTCAATATGTATTCACGAATCCGAGTCAATTTCAATAACCAAGTTTCATTTCATGGGTTTCGCTTAGTACTTGAAAGCAATAATGTTTCAATGATTATATTTGAAAGTATTTATTTTATACAAATCAATTCAACATACTTTAAATCAGAATAACTTTTTTATGAATGGACCAAAAACGACTTCAATTTCTCTGTAAGGCTAGAAGAATTAGTTTAGTAAATGACGTCTAAAAAATATTTTTTGGAAAAATGCATTTGGTCGGAATCTTTTGTTTTTCGAAGTACTTATAGAGAGTTCGAATTCAATTAAACAAAGTTCGAACCTGTTTGCGAGGTACTTGATCCCATCCGTACCCATTAGATGAAATTGAAGGAGTTCTTATTTCGTCATCAAACGATTTGGTACTTCTTAATAATGGTGATTATATTATATTATATTTTTGTGGATGGTTTGATTGTGAATGGTTTGCGAGTAATAATAATAATTTTCGAAATAAAATATAAATATACACGCGATACTAATAGTTTCGGAGATCAAACAACCGTCGTTCGACATTGTAAGAAAAGCTCGAATTAGTTGTATCATCGGGTCTAAAAAGTGATCCAGTTCTGTGTAAAATGGCCGAGCAGCACAATCAAAGTCTACACACGTAAGAGCAGAGTACACGTTGATTGTAGGTACTTACGTAAGTACATATGCGATTTAACGGCACACGTGACACTTCATAATACTGCACTACCTTACAAGCATGAAATTTTCCGTATAATACAAATTCTAATCGTGATAATTTTTAAAACAAAAAAAAAGAAACACATTGAGAAATAAATACAATTTAATTACAACGATAAACACTTTCATCAAAACATGACAAAAAACACATTTTTAAACAAGAGCCAGTCTTTTCGGGGAATCGAAGAAGATACTAGATAAATTTGTTTTTCTTTTCGACTAGTTCAAGAGCAGATCTATTTAGGATGAACGTAATACATACAATGTAATACGCGTGTATAATAACGATCGACGTCTGATTCGTTCGTGCGGTAAAGGCTGAGTACAGTATATCAAAATTGTTCCTCATGTTCACGACATTTCATTCCTGTTGTTGATCGTAGTATCTGCTAGCATTTTCAATGGTGAGACGACAACGATCTGTACTAAAGCCATGCGTTCATTATCATCTTGACATTAAAGACATAATAAAATAGAAAAACTTGTACATTAGAACGTTATTATCGATCATCTTGTAACGTGTCCCTCAACAGCCGAACAATATTCTCAATTTCCGACTCCACTGGTTTGATCTTCATCGATTTTGTTCTTTATCCTCTACGAATGTCCATTGCTCGAGTTTCTTCGCAGCAGTGTCCGACTGCTTGAGTTCATGATTCGAATCCGAGTCATCAGCGCTCTTCGATTCGCTAGGCTTATATTCGGACACGTAGATAACTTGCTTCTCGGGGCTGGCGTTTTTATTCGACTTGACCATGTCAGTTCTTCGAGGAGGAACCGGAGGCTTCTTGTTCGAGGTCTTGCCGTTCGACGTCGTCGTCGTTGTCGTTTTGATTTCGTTCTGGCCTGATCTCCTCTCTTTGCCACCCATTATGCAAAGCGTTTCATTGTTCTCTTCGACGTCGCCCTGGAGCTTCTCCCTGTTCGGCGACAGCTTGATTTCCGTGATGTACGTCATCTTCTGGGGCATCGGCGTGTTCGGCAGAGACGGCCGGTTGTCGAAGTCCTGCGGATTGTAATCCATCGATTCGCCGACCAGGCCGCTGTCTTCACTGTTCTCACCACTGGAAACACTGATATTATTAATATTACGCCGATCGTCACGATCGAACAAGTTCTTGCTGCTCACGGTCACACCGGATCCGAATTCGTACCCGTCCTCGTCCTCGTCGTTTTCTCGGTCGATTCTCTGACTAGTCGGGACATCGATCACTCGTTTCGACGGCGGGGTGAAATCGATCGGTGACGTTTCACCGATGTTCTCCCTTTGCTTGAGCGTGGCTCCGTGCGGATGCGGCACGGAGTTAGCCACCTCTTCGTCTTGGATCGTTATCGAGTCGGCGCCGTTGCCTTCGGTCGAGTTCGAAGAGTAGTCCTGCAACGGTATCGGAGTGGACGACCGTTTCGAAGAGAAGGCCCTCTTCTTGCACGCTTCGCGCCGGTTGCAGCTGTCCGAACACACGTGACAGCCTGTCTTCACGATCACCTTCTTCGCCGGTTCTTCCTCGACCTCCTTCTCCCCAGCATAAGAAACCGGCTCGTTGCCGTCCGACAATGAACCATCGTCCTTCCAGCTCTTGAAACGGTACGGGTCGTACTTGGACGACTCCGAAAAGCTCGGCGATTTCTCCGCGTACGTCTCGAAGTGCTTCAAAGCTTCAGCGAAATCTTTACTCACCGGTTTCTCCTCGCCTTCGTCCGAAGAATCATCGACGGCTACAACGTCCTCGGTGAACTCGTCGGGCAACGATGTTCCTTGCTTAAACTTCCGTTCCATCTCGTCCGGAGTCGGACTTTTCACGACTCTACCGTCGTTCACGATTCTAGCCAGCGAGTTGTCTTGGTCAGGATCGAACATTCGCTCCGTGTGAATAAATTCCTCCGAGAGTCGTTTGCTCAGGGGAAACTTGAACAGCTCGATGCTGGTATCGTCGTCCTCTTCGGGTTTTCCCTTTGGCACGGTGCTGTCGTCTTTCAGTTTGATCTCCACGGCGGACTTGGACCGTTCCAGAGAATCGTTGCCCGGCTTCATGGTTCTCAATTTCTTCGACCTGTCGTCGTGATCGGGTTTCTTACGCCATACAACGTCCTCGAGGTTGCCCCACTCGTTCGACTTCTTCAGCAACCGTCTGTCGAAAGTGTCCATTTGATCCAGCTTGGTCAAGTCCTCGGTGGACTCGTTGATGTCTTCCGGTGGAAGCGGCGCCTTGCGTTTCTTCGTGCCAGTGTCCGTCATATCTAAGCTCTGAGCTCTCTCAAGGGTCGCCGACGTTCTGCACTCGTACTTGGACAGGTCGCCTAAACTTGCCGCCTTCCTGTAAACGTCGTCTTCGTCGTCGTCGTCGTCGTCGTCGTCGTTCGTCTCCGGTATAGGTGTCCGATGAATGGTGATGTCGGCCGAGTTCAACTCGATGGTCGTGAAATTGTTTTGTATCTCGCTGTCGGTGTCGGATTCGGAATGTCTCGCGTCGATCATCAAACCCTCGATTTTCTGCTCTCCCCGTGAACTGGGCTTCTCCGTACTATTGCGCACCTTCTTCACGTAATCGGTCAATGATTCCGCGTAATCGGTGATACTGGTGATTTCGTCCTCTTTCCTCGACTCCTGCTGCCCCTTCGTCACGGAGTCTTTCTTCGCGAGAGATGTTTGCTCGCTTTCGTGGCTGCTGCCCTTCGGTGGCTGCGGAGCTTTCCTTTTGTTCTTCTGTACATTCTTCTGGTCCTCTGTCTCAACAGTTTCAACCTTCTTCTGCGAGCTCAATAGCTCCGAGCTATTTTTCCGGTTTCTGCGAGCGGCGACAGCCGCGTTATGCACTTCCGCTGGTACTTCCGAGGGAATGTGAATCGACGTCTCTCCGCCGTCCCTTTCATCCTTGTCCGACGCGTCCACGCCACGATCTTCGAAGATGTCGCTCCTCGTTTTCGGTGTACTTAGCCCTTGGGCATTCTGTTGGCGTTCAACTTCTTCCTTCTTATCGGCAACGTGAGAAGAACCTTTGCTGGTATTCGACAGGTGCTTCTCCGTGTCCAGCTTCTTCGAGTTTCTTCTCTCGAGATTCGTGTTGTGCTCGTTCTGATTCTCGATACGGTGAACCGTGCCATCGAGAGCTGGAAGAACCTTGATGCCGAACTTTTGATGATTGCTCTTCGCCTCGTCCTGCCGTTTCTCGTACTGGTTGATCGGCGTCGATTTCGTCGACTTCAAGGTCGAGTTCATCAGCGAGTAACTCGAGTTGACGGACTCGTTCGGGTCGACGATGAACAGCCTCTTCGCGAGGTACTTGGACTGCGAGAGCTCCGGAATCGACTGGCTTCTGTACAAAGGATGACAAATCCTCGCGCCGCTCGGCCCAACAGTTTTCTTCAGGAGCGTGGTCGGCTTCGATCCGGTCCCACCGCTCTCGACCTCCAGTTTCACGTCGTACGGCGAAGCGTAGCTTAAAATCGTTAGGGCATCCTCGTACACCATGCTTCGGAAACTAATTTTCACACTGGCGATACGATCTCCTAGAATCATAGACAATACTCGATCAGTTGTTATGCGCGACTATGGTAAAGCTTGCTTCGCTTTACTTAAGCAATCCTCATCACTTACGTAATCGGACGTGCTGGTCTGCTTTTTGTCACTGAAAATCTTCTAAAAATGATCGCGACGCGCTTTTACTACGTGCTAAACAAGTAGTTGACGATGCGAATGCCAATGAAATCGTTTTTCCGAGTGTCACGAGTTCTAGCAAAAAGTCCGCGAGGTAGAACCTGGCGCTTTTAATGAAGCAAATAATAAAGAGTACACGGTCTCTTTAGAATAAGACTTATAACATGTCGTTCTTGCCTTGAAAATGGTTTCGAGTAACAGTTATCAAATAAATTTTGTTTCATTTTCAACTAACGATAATACAGCCTCTACAAAATTAATAAATATGTCTCAATACATAGAAACTTACATCATGTTTGATATATGTATTACAACTACATCTGCAATTATATGCTATTGGATCTCTAGTTAAAAACAAGTGTGATTAATAGACTGCAGGTTTCATGAATTTATGCCAAAAATGTGTAGATGCTATTTGGAACACGGGAAAGATTATTATATAAAATTATTTTCAACTTTCTAAGAATATTAAAGAAACAAAGATAGATTTGGTATAAAATTAGTAGAATTTGAGGATTAATATTATTTATATAGAATTAATACTAATTGATGAGTGTTAATATTATAGATTTTATATAGAATTAATACTATAATTTTGAGGAGTTGATATTATAGATTTTGTATAAAATTAATGCATCAAATCCGCCGTCTACTTATAACTAATACAAACAACGTTTATTCCACATAAAACTCTACATTCTAACAATTAGAAAAGGAGTTATTCAATCAAATATGTTATATAATATGATAAAATATGAATAAAATATTACTAACCAGGATGTATTCGACCAGATTCGGATGCAGGCCCACGGTGCAGAAGATCTTTAACAAAAATACCCTCCCTCATGTTGCCGCAAATATTAAATCCAAGTCCTGTGAAGTCTCGGCTCTTCAGGCTGACTACACTGACCTTGGTGGCTTTAGGCTACGCAAAAAGATCACATTCCATCAAAATCATATTTTCTTCTAGTTTATCCTCTGCAATATTTGTATAAAGAAATACAATCGTATGTTTTCTTGAATACTAACCGTACCACGACCGGCTTCACACGTTCATTTTCATTTTATAATTATTCTAATTATAAGAATGCTTCCACTAGAAATTATTAAATGAATCTCTTCGTTCAAACACGCGTAATACAGATCGCAAAAAATCGAAATAAATTCAGTCTCGTAATTTTTATTCAACAACGTTTACCACCAACATTTGTGAACGGTACGGTTAGTGTTAATGGAGTGTTTAACAATCGATATCCTTGAATATTATTGTTTTTTCATCGAACTTTTTAATTGAGAATTGGGGGATTTCAGAAATTCATTGACGAACTTCAAATATTATACAATGAATGGCGATTGTCACTCATGTGACTGCTGGAGAGATAAAAATGTTTGAAAAATTCACAAGGAACGAGATAAATATTGACAAAGAGAAGTGGTAAATACAAATAACTATTTATAAAAGTAATGTAATCTTGTTGTTCCTATGGTTTAGCCCTTAACACTCGAGTGGCGACTCGGAGTCACCATTAAAAGTTGCTGTACCATTATTCAAAGTATTATTTACATTATTAAAAATATGTTGGGATTTAATTACTAAAGATTTATATTATTCAAATGAAAAAAATCATATACAATAGAATTATTCTAGGTCGGTAGAAATGTTTAACTCTTAGCGGTCGGAAGGCGCCTCTCCGGCGCGGCGCCACGGCTATTCGGGCCGCAGCGCAGGTAGGACGCCAAATGTCGTCGACCGCTAAGGGTTAATTTTCAAGTTAAAATAGCTCCGGGTGCAAAGGGTTAAGATTGTGACTTTTCCATACATAGAGTAACTGATACCGAAGTCACAGTTGTAGATAGTGGAAGCTGACATTGTAATTCAACTTATACGCAACGGACTTCCTCTTCGTCGAGAAACGCAGAGGCACGCATCGGACATGGCTAGATTAACTGTACGCATATCCAAATTTGGACATGCCAAATACTTGTCAGCGCGTGTGGAATATCGAAAAGAAATTTTCGCGTTAGTTTCTTTTAAACAGTACCTTTCAATTGTCTGTCTCGGATTTAGTATCATTTCGCGAATTTCGGTCTCGAAGAAAATTGATTTGTATAGTTAAGAAGCATGTTAAATTAAAGATGGAATCCTCTTTTTGATTACTGTTAAAGGAAATGATCTCGTTTTAGTGTGTCTTGTACAGCCCCCAGTGCAGCGTAGCGAGTGTACGAAAACCAGAAATTCGTTTCGGAAAGTTTATGGAGAAACTGGAAAGATGAATGTGGGAGAAGAAAAATACTTACTCCGACGTAAGAATCGTCGAGAGCTTTCCGCTTATCGTTGCGATTAGTCGATCCTAGACCCAAGGACGTCCAAGATGTAGACCATCGTACAGAATCTTTACCTGGAGTGTCGCCGGATGCCATGGATACCACACCTTCTCGAGTTCGATTAGCCGTCGACACGGTGACATCCTTGAAACACGGATTGTCGAAGGCATAAGCTTCTTCAACTGTTTCTGGGTCCGTTACCAGTACCAAATGCTTTCCTGAAAAGATATTCGTTTCCCATTAGAATTTATCGAAACTTGCTTTTTAATTTTTTATCGAGATTTCTATATTGAAATATATAAACATTAGTAGACTACGGTGTTTATGCAATTATGAAGAAATTGGTTGGGTGAAATATAAAACAGTGAAAGATTTTAAGAATGCAAGAATGTCATATTGTTGCTTTTAATATAACTTAGTCGTTATGGGACGAACTCAATTTTTATGTTATTCCTGGTTCGCTTAATCAATGAAAACATTTTTATTTTGCATAAAAATCCGCAGCCTAATCCGTTAGTAACGATTCGTTACAGAGATATTCATTTCCCATTAGGATTTATCGAAACTTGTTCTTTAATTTCTTATCAAATACAATAATATCAAGAAATATAATCATTACAGAAACATTATAAGGAATTAAGTTTTATATCGTGGCATTAAAAACGAATAAAAATGGACCTGGACTCATTGAAATTGACTGCATTCATTGCAAAATACTAATTAATCAGTCAAAAATAATACAAGATTTTCAAATTCGTAGAATATTTTCGCCGTCTTACATTTCATCTCTACTCACTTTTATCATAAATATATAGAATCCGCTAAATATAATTATTCCGGAGTATATTACTGTACTATAGTGTTATTATAGAATGTTTAGTCTAGCAGAATAATTAAGAAAACAAGAAAATGTTCAGAAAAGCAAAATAAAAATCACAATACACACATTTAACACATTTACTCTTGAATATAAATTCTAACCAAACGCTGATTTACAAGCTGACAATGCGATACTTTTTGATGAAAAATTATTCAAAGAGTTCTCTATAAGTCAATAATAAGTCCAGTGAAATTTAAAAGCTAGCAGCTAAGAATATTATACTGTAAAAATTTCACAAGGCCTCGGTATTTTTCAGATGTTGAAAAATTCCCTAAAATGTTATTTTTTTTTTTCACAAAATTGGAAGTTGATCAGATATAACGTGTGGTTGTCCGAAAAACTTATTTATGCACATGTAGGGCAAGATTTTTGTGTAGGCTAACAGGTCATCGTGCCTAGAGTACGTATTTGCCGATGAAACAAGTACATAGTGCTGAAGCACAGTGGTCTTATGTGATCATTATAGTAGACATCTTGTGAAATGATGCATATATGGAAATTCAAAACAATGTACACTTTACGCATTGAAAATAAGTTTTTCTATGAGCCACTGACCTATCTACATATATTTGCAGACACCGCCAGTGAGTTACACATTAACATACTCGTATAATAGTCCAGTCAATGAAAAGTTGAAAGGTCCCTTTTTCGGTTTTCCGCTTATATCTCGGAAAGTATGGTTCCTAGCGATAAGACCATTCTATACAAAATTAAAGCTGACAAAATGTGCCACAAGATTGATTTGATTCAGTTTTTTGCTAGGACACATAGTTTCCGAGATATAAGCGGAAAACCGAAAAAGGGTAACTTCTACGTGCCTCCTAGGAGTAGGGACTTTTAGTATATTTACCTCCTAACTAGTCCAAACAAAGTCCCAAAGTTAAAAATTGTGTTCCTCTTCCATTTCCCTCTACACCCCTCTTATGAGCATTCATTGACTGGACTATAAAATGATGACATGGTTGCCTCAATTGATTCAAGACTCTTTTTTATATCTCTGATATAATTAGACTGCGGATTGTATGCATTTATGACAAAAATGGGTAAGCGCAATTTAAAGTAGTAACATTAGTAACTTATTAGTAACATTAGTAACTTATTAGTAACATTAGTTACATTAGTAGTAACATAACAGACATCAGCGTACTGGTTTCAGTTGTTAGTCAGATAATTGAAAAAAGAAAGAAATTTTTACTTCACTCCTGCGTCTTGCGATCAATGCAAACATTCTTTATTTTGCATAAAGATCCGCAGTCTACTGATGATTAACAATATTTTGGTGTATTTTACGCATGTTCGTAGCTGTTTTTGATTTCTCGATGTCAACCAACGATTCAAGTATTCGATTACGCTCACTTGAGCTTATGTATGGCCACTTTTCATATGCAGATGAGCGTTAATACGCGGCAAGAAAGTGGAGTTCTACGAGACTATGGTAGGAGAACTGCTGGGAGTTAGGTGTGTCTCGAGTGAATGATATCGAGGTACACGATTGCCACTACACATTCGGTTTACTTATGTGCGATTTCTAGATACTATATTCTTAGGAAATGTGAGTGTAATCAGCATAGAAAACTTACATAACACCATTTGGGAAAGTTCCGGAGACTTGAAAAATGCTTGCGAGAACGTTGCCTGAGGCTCATCGGTTTCGTTATTATGTAGTTTATGTCATCGTAAACGGTGATATCATCGAGCAGATTTATTCTTATTTAGTATGTTTAGCAAGGTGATGCATGCAGCATACACGCATGTATGTATCAGGAATTATTCATTCCATTCTGGCGCTTCCGAAGCGCATATTCTAACCGTACTTCTGTTCGATTCTCCGAGTGATTTTACTATCGAGACCAGTGCCAGCATGCAAAGGGATCCTTTTATTTTTCTCCTATTCCACGAGAGTAATATGAAAATTCGACGGATTCAAAGAAATATATTTCGAGATGTGTCGCGAATAACTTTCGCCATGAAACGATTCACTGTAATAGAAATATTTAAAATATATAAAGTGATTATGTTTAACCGTACCAATTGCAAAATGTCACTGGTATACCTCAGTTTATAAAAATTACGAGAAGTTATTTATCGCAATTTTATAACCAGACAGCGGACTTTACGGACTTGCGACAAAAGTGAGTAGGTGTAATTTGAAACAGCGATAACATTGGAAGAATTTAAAAATACTGTTATATTATTTTTAACTTTTTACGTATATTAAGAAAGAAGATAAGTTTCTATTTCTACGTGAAATTTTCTATGTGCTTTTTAATGGGGAAATTTATTTAATAATTTCGGATGGGAGTAGCCTTGTAATCTCAATAATAATTAGACAGTAAAAAATATTATAAAGTAAACTTTACCCAACGTTATATTTCAGACACACTTCGGCGATTCGTGTGTGGCAATGTCAAAACGGTGGAACAAGAGATACTTAACAGTATCAACTAATATATTATACATATAATGAGTTCGATAAGGCAGCTGTTCAGGGAATTTCGAAAAAGCACTAGACTTGAACTAATTGATGTTAAAAAATGCGTTCATTTCGAAGGTGCGTGCGTGAGATCGTAACCTAATATTTCGGTAGAGTAAATGTTCGCACGATATTTTGCAATTCGAATAAATTAGAAACTGTGAAAAAAAACAATGTTACAAAAACTTTTCGTAGCTAATTTTCATTTAATAACAACGAACATCTTTCTCTCTCGTATTTGACGATGGCAATTCTCATTTGGATTTCTCGGACTATTTTCGCAATATCTATTAATTTATATCATCTATCGGTTCTTTTTTAGGAGTACTATAGATTGGTTTCCATCAGAGGTCAATATCATCGGATCTATTAATCACCGCACAATCTTTTCAGTCGAGTACGCATTTATTTCAACTGTTGCGTTATAATCTATCGCTCGAGTAGACTAATAATGCTTAAGTACTTTCGTCACAAGTGATAACAACACGTGACCCAGAGAACTTAATTTTCTGTGGAAAATACACAAACAACCTTGAGGCTGTTAGTATATTATATTCATTCGCGAGACTCGGCGTCGTTAAAGAAGATTATTACGATTACTAATATTGACCGATATTATGTCTGTCACTATTTATCAATTATCTATTAAAATAGATAGAAAAATTTGCATTTGCAACATGTCTTGTATGCACTTTATATCTCGCATATGAATGCACGAAGTATGTCAGTCGCCGCGTCGCGCGTCGTTGCTAAACATTCCTAGACAAAGTCGGAAAAATATAACTACCGAAAAAAACTTGCAGAAAATATTTTTCGCGTGTACAAATGTCGTTCCGAGCGTAAAATGTGTCAGACATACATTCTCTTATAAAAATTCCAAGACTGAACTTATTCAGATTTTTCACAATTGTTATAACAATACGTGCTCGAACAAAGAGAAATTTATCGAATAATTTCTAACGCAAGCATCTTGGTAATTTCAATAATTGAAAAATAAAACACGTCGTTGAAACACGTATAATTTTTAAAAATACAGGTAACAAGGCTACCTATTGTTGGATTGTCTTCTGCTTGAATGAAATGTTTTTCATTGTAATCAAATCTCTATTATCCGAGTCTTTGATTATCTTAAGAGTCATTTATCCGGAGTACGGTAACTCGATACGCCGGGTGACATCGTTTGCAACGGATATAATTACACGATGTTATTGTTTTCGCTGCTTATTTACGTCCTCGTTCGATCCAGTCACAGTTACTATAATTATAACAAATATTTCTTTAGAAAGTTTCAACTTTTCTCGTATTTAAGTGCAGATAATTCTGTAAAACTAATCGACGAAGGTTATTGCGACCTGGTTGTCATCCTCAATGTGTATTGACATTAAGATATAAGAACAATCAAGATATTACGAATATGTATCCAGGAATTGTGTTACCGTAAAAACGTCCGATTATAATTGGTCTTTCTACTAAAAGCGTTATCCGGAATGAATTCTATTCTTCCTAAATAATAACAGACATTAGCAATCACCGTAACACGACCGGTTTAACATTTTTTATTGTATAGTTATTGAAATTATATAGAAGCTGCCTTCAAGAATCTTCATTCGAGTACACACTGTTATAAAAATCGTGAGAGAGATCTATATAAATTCAGCCTTCTACTTTTTACAAAACAGGCTAGCGTTAACTATCGATATTTACGAAATTCACCGATTACGTGTTAACCGCCTATACATTTTATTTTCGAGGTGGCCTTGTCCTAAGAGCGATTCTTCTAAAATTTATAGCGTTACAAGGATTCCTGGAAGCATTCTCGAGTTATTCTATTTCGAAGAAACTCGTTTGGTTTTCTGCCGACAATCAAAAAATAAAGCATCTTATGGTCGAAGCTGTTAATGATCGGACAGTGAAAGACGTGGTTTTGCCAACGGTCTAAACGTTCGTCATGACATTCTCCGTGACACGGGTTCCCTGCTAGTAGAAAATTGACTGGGTTGACCCGCCGAAAATCGTTCCGAAGGATTTACATAGACGAAGGAAATGGGCCGAGATGATGATCTCGGGGTCGAAACGACTCCGCAGGTTTGTCTGGTAGCATACATATCGGAGGAAACGCGTCACCGTATACATGTATTCGGCGTTCTACGCGCGTCGCATTCCATTGAAAGAACGCCACGATAACTGGTATCACTCGGCGAGCGATCCAAGACACGGAATGCATTTTCCGTGGAGAAACGCTTCACCGTTCCGTAGACCGGTAAACATCGTTCAACTATAGAATAGAGATTCCGATATGTAGGTATACACCGAGAACACGCTTTGGGGACTTTCGTGTACCATCGTATCTCTTCGGTGGCACTCCAAGGTCCTGCCATTTGCGTGGATACGAGCATCAATTGCGTCGCAACTGCGAAAACGATGATCGTGCGTGCACCATAACGAACGCCGTCGTTTTCACGGCGGCGGCGCGGCGGTGATACGCGTTGCTTCTGCGCGGCGTACCTGGACGATTTCGAATTTGACCGGCGCCGTTCGCCGACGAGAGAGATAATCGGATCCGAAAGATCCACACGGATCGTTCGGACTCGAGAGGTTCGCTTCATACCGCGCGCGCATTCCCGACGGTGCGTTCCAACATAATCTATACAGGATGTTATGCGCAAGCGAATTCTTTGCATAATTATACCCGGCCGATGCCTACGCAGTGTACCGCCCCGTAGCGAACCGAAATGTTGTTCGAAAGAATTACTGTGCGGGGGAAAAAAAGGCTCGCGGAGGTGCGCGCGAGCTCGAAAGGTATCTCTCTCTCTCTCTCTCTCGCATGTACATTGTACATTCGTACGTTCGGCGGAGGTATCCGTGGCTCCAAGGAACGGGTGGCAATAAATTCCACTTTGTTGCGCAAGAAATTCCATCGGACCTTGCATACGCCTCTTCCCGTCGACACGCATAGGCAAGTATAGGTGAGCCATGGCGAATCACGTTGTCCTCTATGATAAAATAGCATTTATTCCACGAATGAGCCGACGAGAACCAGTCGAGCAACGTTGCCGCGATAATTTCCACCGGGCAAATAGAGCGCGCTCGAGCGGACACACAGGACCCCGAAGAACACTGCTAGAGCCGCGCCTGAGAGATCTGTCAGCGAGAGGAGGACCCCCGTGCGCGCCTACGAGGCCGAGAGCTGCTTTGCTTTTGCCAGTTTGCGAATTACGGATCGGCGAACATTTCGAAATTCCGGTGATAGAACCGAGAACGCGAACATGGGATAATTAGGTGGCCCGGACCGGGGACTCACCTTTGTGCCTGCGCCACTGTCTGTAAAGAAACGCGGCGACGACCAGCAGCAGTATCGTCGTCAGAAATGTACCGATCACAGCCCCTGCCACGCTTCCTGCCCCGAAACAGGTATCCCGTGGCTCGTCCTCCATTGCTCCTTTCTTCGTTCAAACTCTTGCCCGATGCATTTCCAAGTTGGCGGTCGGTGCGCGTCGCTTGTCGCGCGTCTCCCGTCTCTCGGCGGCCGTTACTCGGTGTTTTCCCCGTGGTGAACCCGCCGCGGTGGCTACGGGCCGCAACTGTTTACCGTGGCTCCGCGCGATGTGCATAAGGAGACATTTATTTTCACCTGACGAGTCGTTGCCCTTTTACCCGAAGAATCACCACAGCGATTGGAGACCGTCCTACTGCCGTGACACTGTGCACGATACTGAGAGACAGAGAGAAAAAGAAAGAGAACGAGAGACAGAGAGAAACCCGGTGAGAGACGGAGACGGAGAGAGAGAGAGACTGGCCGGAGAGGCCGAGCGAGATAGGTTCGTTGGAGAACGGCGAGAAAGAAGGAGAAAGAGAGCGAGAGAGAGAAAGAGAGAGAGAGAGAGAGAGAACGGACCCATGGATCGAGTAAAACAGGTAGCTGCGCAACAGGTGCTTCTGCCTATGAGGTGGGGATTCCACCTCCACGCGATTTACGGAGGGCCGGGGGGCAAGAGTGGAACCAGCATTTCAAAGGAGAAGGGGAATCCCGGCATTCCTCACCATTTCAGAGCTGGCCGTATTTTCTGGTACCTAGCCTAGAAGCGCTGCGTGAATGCAAACCGTAGGCGTGTAAGGAAACGGTTCGTGTATTGATGAAGATCGTCCTTTTTTCCCTTCTGTTCTCTGGCCCCTTTCTTTTTTTTCGGTTTCATTAAACGAGAACGCGAAACTTCGCGCCAGTCATTCATTTCACGAAACATTTCGCTGCGTATCGCACACGATTTTTCTCATGCACACGGATGTCGATTTTATTGGTCGGGCGGGCCTGAAACGCACGGGGTAGGTACTTACGCGATTTCAACGAAATTTCGTCGATTGTGGGGAACATTTTTTCAATGGCAAACATGAATTTACATAATTGTTTTATTGTTGTTCAGCGACATTTATGGAACAGGCGGTTTTTGATATATAAAATTCGTGGAACGTGTGAAATAGGTTTCAAAATGCTACAGCACTGTGCGGATTGTTAGACTTGGCGTATCCTTCTCGCGATTTAGTAGTTTTTTTTGTCACACGAAATAGAAATTGTAACAGCCGATTGTTTTCAGATAGAAGGCAGTTAAAATGCAATTAAAAAGTCGTAAACTTCCGAGTCGAAGTAATAACAGATATCGTTTATTAGTACATATTTACGAATATCAGGGTTTTTATTTGATCATTCAACATCAGTTGTATTTATTTATTTTTTGTAGCACACGCGTAAATGGAAATACTTTTACGCTCGTGTTCATAAACTGCTCATTTATTTTATCTATCGTTTATCTTTTGGTATTGTTTAAATCCATTATTTATAAAGATTGAGGTAAGGTTTGACAGATCAATATATATAATACAAACAAGTTTTGTATATTAATAAATTGTAATTTGAACTTCTTCTTTAACATATAATTAGATTAAAATCAGTTGCAGTACCGAACAGACAGACAGACAAGAAAGCGAGCTAATAAAAACGTGGTAAAATGGCAATAATGGAATACAAATAATAATAATATTCGATAGAGATAACACACATCGAAAATTTAAAAACAAGAAGACACACAGTACTATAAAAACTATAGGGATTTACTTTTCTTTATGGAAACTTGGATAAGAATATTTGGACAAGAAGTATAGAACAATAAATGTTAGTATAAAACAATAAATCTTTTATAAAATAGTTTGATTTTTTAAATAACACTATAGATGTCTGTGTGAACAATTTCTATATGATTTAACTAACCATGTGCTTAATATAGATAATTGATAAAAATACATGAAACAAATAGACCTATTCAATTTATTCTCTAAATTTAAAAAGTTTTAATTGAAAAATAGCAGTAATTAACACCATAATGATCTATTTCATGAATGTAGTGAAATATTTTTATCCAAATTTCTATAAATAAAACTAAGTCTATAGTGTTTATACTAATGTGTCTCCTTATTTTTAAATTTTCGGTGTTATCTCTATAGAATATTATTATTATTTGTAATCCATTAATGCCATTTTTATGATAAAGAAGTAGTTCAAAATGATCAAATATCATTGAATAAATAATTGCAATATATGCCGTACAACTAATATATACTATTTCAAAAAATATGATACATGACATTCCGAAATAGTCGAAATTCAATGTTACAATAGTTGTTGTTAATTGCGATCATCGATATTAGGTGCGCTTTAACAAACCCTATTATGTCGAGCGTATCATAACGTACCGTTTTCTACACGATTCCACCTAATTTATATACGATAGATCTCGGTCTAATTTCTATACGCCAGAAATCCTAAAGCGTGAAATCGAAAATAACTATCTGTAAAGCGAATATCAGGACTTCTTACAGATTCAATTTACGTTATCGTGATCGAAAGACAAAATATTTTTGAAACGAATTAAACATTACATATATGTAAAAATAATAAAACACAACACGATAATTGTACGTAATTAAATGTATGTACAAATCCTCTTGTCTAAAATATACTATGTTCCGTAGTAAATAATATAATTGCAACTAATAGATTTGTATAACAGCAGGTCTATGCAACAGAACAGCGCCATTTTATAGACAAATCAAAAGTCAGCAGATTTTTATTAGAACATTACGAAACAATATAAAATATAAAAACTGATTTCTCCATAGAATATAGCATATAACAGATTAAAAAGGAAGTATTTTGCGATAAAAGTATCATTGGTATTTCGGTTTTCAGACATTATTGTGATTCAGAAACAATTATATAAGACATACATAATCTAATTAAGATAAATAGTAATTAAATGGCAAAATAGGTTGTGACATTTCAATTCTGACTTTTATACGATGCTATACCTCATGCACATTCCGATTCAATATAAATATTTGTGTAAGTATATAGTGTAATAATAAAATAATAATATAACGTGAGTGCATGAGTATTTGGAAATGAGTATACAGTTATATTAATTATACTGGTATAGATAAATATTTGCAAATTAATGTACATACATTTAAACTGATTAGTTGTGTGCATACTGCAGCAGATGGCATTCATATAATTGACAATATGAGTTAGCCATATTTAAAATAGGAAGTGTAAAGTCAAAATGAACGAGTAATAAAATAAAATATATATCAAAGTTACAGTTTCCATAAATATTAGGTAAAGTAAAAAGTTCTGAGCGTTTTTCGCTTTATAAATAAAACGAAAAACGCTCAGAACTTTTTACTTTACCTAATATTTATACAGAATGAGATACGGCGACAATTCCCATTTCCCCTCTACATATATTTTAGCTCCGTGGTACAGCGAGACGGTGACGGCAAGGATATATCGATGTTTTCATCATCTATATTTGAAAATTATAAATGTATAAAAAGACATTGATGTTTTATCTACTGAATTTTGATACTGTTGGTTGGTCTAGAAAAAAATTTTTCAATCAGTTCTATCTGATTTTGTAAATCATCGATAGTTTTCGATAGTAAAAGTAAAACATCGATACCTTTCGATAGCAAATCATCGATAGTTTTCGATAGTTCTCCACGATTACTTCAAATACCTAACCTTCATATACCTAACACAGAATGTTGACAGACTCTAAAATAGTATTTATTATAGGATGGGGACTAAAATGAGATGTTATTCGTTACATTTTTTATAATGAAACAGTTGTTCAAATAATATTGGTTATATCAAGTGAATAGTTATGCACTAAAATTCAATTATGTTGGTTTATAATTTCGGGGAGGGGGGGATCTTTTATTTTTAATCATCTCTACATATTATTAGTAGACAGTAGACAGCAAACGAATAAAATGGCAATAATTATTTGTTTCAGATGTTCTAATTTCACAATTATACCATGAGGATTTTTAACATGCAAAGTGGGTAAGTAATCGTGTTTTTAAACATAGAAAAATTTCACGTCTGTCTCAAGCAAGAATAGATTCGTTTCACGCAGCTCGACTGATCGCGGAAGGCGCTGCGAGCCTCCCAACTCCCACTCCACCACCCACTCCCCGCTGTCTCGACGCGAGTCTTCATGTACACGGTGTACCGGAATGAAACGGGTTAGCATGGAATTGTACAGAATAGGAAATCGTGACTATTTACATTTATTAATATCTAAAAGAAAATGTGCAAATGACAATTGACTATTTAAGCTTAGCATGGAATTATACAGAATAGGAAATTGTGATTATTTACATTTATTAATATCTAAAAAAATGTACAAATGACAATTGACTATTTAAAACTATGTACAAACGATTTACAAACTACTTACAAACTATTTAGACGCTAATTCCATCCTCTTCAACAGGCGGTGTAAAGTCGCTCGACTGAACGACGGGAGTTCCTCATCATCATTAACCGCCTGCAATATTTTATCGAGGCTCGGCACCTCGCCCCGTATCCGAAACTCGTCGATCTTTTTTCTTATGGCCAAAATGTCCGCATCCGAGGTTTTTTCCAAAATATTAAAACGACGCCTATTCTTATTCGGCGACGTAACAGCGCCTGTACTTCTGTACTCCGCTATCGCCTTTTTTATAGTACATTTTCCAATCCCCGTCTTCTCCGACAGGGATGCAACCATCGCCACATAGGTGATCTCGGGGTTTTCCTGTTTAAGTTGTTTGTACATGTTGATGATAATCTCCTTCTGCCCAGATAAAACGTGCTAAAAACAGAAAAAAAATTGAAATAAAGATTTTTAATTCATTAAAGAACAGCTAAAGAAACGTCTTATTTACATTGTCATGCATTTTACAAAATGAGCAATATCGAAGATTCGAAATTCGAAGTCAAATATACCCAGATAACACAGCTGACAGAGCCTACCACCGGACCCAGCCAGCAGAGCCCCAGACCTACAGGTATAGGGCAAACACAACGCTTGGAGCTGCGTCGAGACCCAGACAGGCCGATTCAGCCGGGCCCCTGTGCGCACAATGGCGCGAATATCACCTGCAGGGGGCTCGAGCTCAGGGCCTGCCGGCCAGGCCGGGATTCAGCCTGTTTTTGAGAGGGCAGCACGATCACACTAATGTGGATATTCAGTGCTTCGATGGAGCCCAACTTTTCTCGCGCATGCACTACACAGGGCGAGTCGCATCAATGTGGCAGATGTCGTTAAAGTTAAATTTCTACTGTGCAAATGCGTAGCAGTCTCCCTTTTTGCCGACAAAAGTATAATAAGTTAATAAATAAGACCTTTGAGGGCGATTGCTGCCTTGATTGATCTTTTCTACTGAAAAAACCCGTGTTTGTATTATCACGAAATAAGAACGCGAATCCCGGACCCTTGCAATCTTGCAAATGGGCCGAACACCGGCCCGGCCAAAATCGAGCCGGTGTGCTATCTGGGATATAATCGAAATGCATTATTAATATGTACAATGCGTACGTACCTTTCCTTTTGGATTCCGCTTCAGTAGAGATACACCTGATGGCTCTCCTTGTTCCATTTTCTTTCGCAAAAAATCGCGGAAAAACTAGCGGTACGAACGTGCTAAAATAGCGAGCGTGGTGAAGCTGGGTGAAGGACAACACAGGACACCTGGTATAACGCAGTATAACGCGAGTGAGGCAGTTTCACGCTGCATCGCGTGGAGTCACTTCAGTGCCACTTCGCGCATGCGTTGTGCATTGGGAGTTCTACCAATCAGGGCGAACCTGCGCACCGAACGACGCAAACTGGTCATTTGCGAAGTCTATTCTTGCTTTATGTAGAAGAACTTGTCTTTTATATTAATTTTAGTAATTCTTCTATGAAAGTATCCTCTGTACATATAACATTGTACCACAGACAATTGTATCTCGTCTGTAATTGTACTGTTCTCATTCTTATTTACTATTATTATGGTTATTTAGAACACAGAGTTAATAAGTCTATGTTTAGAACCATGATTTTGTTTGCCCGGTGTTCATTCTGTGTAATGTATTGGTAATTGGTAATTACCGTGGTAAATTGTTATTCAAGGGCTAAAAAAATTGGTGGGTGTATACTGGAGAATCCTCTGTGTCTGTATTGTACAATAAAGATAATTTATTCATGCAAAATGAAAAATATTGGATATTCATTACAGCAGCAAATGAATCGTGTCGCTTTTCCCATAAGACGCAATGTTAATTCCGGCACGAATTATTTGCGCTTAGTATACGTACTTACGGCGCCATCTAGCGCAAAACACTCAGACTGTTAGCCAAATTTAGTTCCGAATCAACTGCTAGATGGCGATGCACAACACTGCCCGTACAGCGCCAATTCGTGCAGCGGCAAAACGCTCAAACTGCTAGCCAAATTTAATTCCGAATCAACCGCTAGATGGCGCTGTACAACACTGTCGATACAGCGCCAATTCGTGCAGCGGCAAAACGCTCAAACAGTTAGCTAAATGTTACCGACAGGTTAAATTTAAATGTAATTTCGATATGAAAATGGAGAATATGTTATTATACAATATACATGTATCTATACATACATATTTATGTCAACAAACTACAACTTGTGAATTGTTGGTAGTGACGGATGTGGCATTGAAATGGTATCAGCCTTCACAGATAGAAAACTGCGTCACGTGAGATATCTATACAGATCTCGAGTCTATGTGTGTATTAGCAGCTAGTATTATAATTTATAATAGGATAACTGCAAAAGATGTATTAAAAGAATTTGAAGATGTGTTCAGAACAATTCAGAAGATTTTACTATAAAAAGTGTACTGTCACAACGTAACACGAGTTGTAAAAGTATTATATGTATACAGAGAGTCTCTGATGTATATAGAATGCATTTATGTAAACATATAGACTTTCATTAGTCAGTTTATGAAAATTGAAATCAAGTCAAAATTTATTTCAAATTGTATATGAAATAAATAAGAGCTTTTCATATTGTATTAAAAACTGTCCATAGTATTTATAAAATTTGCAATATAGATCCATAGATTTCCTAGGAAAAATTTCCTCCGACAAGATCTGGTTATATAAAACGAAATGACTGAGATCTACGCTTATGACCTGACGTCGATCTATCTGCCATAATTACTTCAATTTTCTATGCGACTTACACATGTGCATCTATAGCAAAAGAATCCTAAAATAAACCTAATTGAACGTTCTCGTTTTAAACGATTAGACAATGCACGTAGCAACTTTACCAATTTCTGCACACGCTGAGTATGCGCGCGTGTGTGTGTATGCGCGCCGATTATATGCGCCACGTGGAGACATTGCAAACGACCCTGATTGGTTGCAGCCGTCATCGTGATCTTTGTTGGAGGGGGGACATTGTGGCGGTCGAAAAAGGTTGGAGGACCAGAAGGGTTGGGAGGATTGGTGAAGGACGCTCCTTTCAACCAAGAAATTAGCCAGGAGTGGGGAAGTCGGCTACACGTGCGACTTCCTTCCCCTTCTCTACCTCTGACCTCCTCTCTTCTCCTTCACATTATAACGTCAATGTTTCTTTATCGTTCCTGGTTTGCTTGTCTGCACGTAGCACAGTGGTCCCAATCGAAGAATTAGCTGTTCACAACGATTTTAGCATTGTTTCAAGACTGAAAGACGGCTTTATATGTATATGAATATAGTTGGATTCACCTAACGTCAGCTATAACATCATTAAGTTAAAAATCTATAGTGCCGATTAAAAAATCGAGGCGACTTTAACTCTTTTATACTGAAGTTTACAGAAGCGAGTATTGATTAATTTTTGTCGGAATAATTTTTTTTGTCGGAGCACCGCAGAGATGCCTGAGACCAATATTATTATATAGGTTCTTCAACATATGAATAGAAAGACGAGTCATTTCTACGGTGAAAAATTATACTTATCAATTGTCCATATTTAAACACGTTTTCTAATTACAATTTTTAAAAAATTGAATCGGTTTCATTGTTTCCAAACGTGATGAACAATTACAAAGTGACATACATTTGAGAAAAGTCGGCTTTTCAGCAAATGAACAGCTGAATGAGCTAATTCCTCGATTAGGACCACTGTGTGTGCGTAGCTCAAAATAATTATACAATTCTCCAATTTTTCCTTCGTATGAAACACCGAATGCATTCGAACCGTCTTGATATTCCGTGATAGAACTACCATAGTAAACGATTCTCGCGGCATTCTAATTAATCGATTGCTAACAGTCATGCTAATTCGCGTTTCGTTGAGGAATAATCTAGAAAGACTGAATTGAATAGCTCGACACCGGAAAAGTCTCATTCGGTTAAGATAAAAAATTGAAAAATGTTCAAGCCATTTTTAAATCGTTATTATATAATCGCATAACAAAATATGCAATGTAATAATTAGACCGCGGATTTTTATGCAAAATAAAAATTGTTTACACCAATTAGAAAGAATAAGAGCCAAATAGGAGCGATACTCTTTTCTCTATAATTTTAATAAGCTGAGACTAATAAATTAATATTCTCAAATTCTTTTAATTTCCGCAGTCTATAGTAATAATTAACAATCAAATTCAAAAACGAAGGTATTGAGACATGAACGACTCGAATACGTCTGACGCAGCTGAAAATTGAGTACGTGTCGTATAATTAAAACTAAATTGGCTTGACGAAGGGCTTCCGCACATCCTCTTCTCGTATATCCCTGCAGACATTGTCTCCAGTCACATAAATAACATGTTGTAATATCTTGTTGTGCAATATTGGTGTTTTCAAATGATTTCCTCTAAAATAGGGGGGGGGGGGGTTATTTTTCGCAACATATAAGATTTCTCGCCTGGACTATTGACAGTGTCAGTCACAGAGGAAACTTTTCAACTCTATTACAAGAATAATAGAACGTTTAAAACGTCATTTGTCAGAATAGCTAACATGTATATGTATGAGCGTACACAATGTGTCAGGAAAAAGTATCCAGGAAGATGTATTTTCATCGTTATCGCTTGTTCACTTGAAGACATATTGAAATATATTTGATAAGTCAGGCTATTAACCTTCATACGTATAAACCTGAACGTCAATAGCCTGCGTGTTATAGCGGCATGTATAGTAAAGTTTTGATTTAAATAAGTCGGGCAGAGCTATACGATCTTAGTAAATACTTACCAATTAGTCAGTTCGCCTACCCTCTCCACTGGGGAGCATACCCCGCGAGGGGTGAAGATGCTCGAGCTGCCTCGGTCTTCGAGCAGTGTAATGTGTAAGGTGTAAGCATGCCGCGTAATCCGATACGGGGTTGGATATGTCGGTGTGAACGACTACTAATCTAATTTTCATAACTTCATCGACTTATTTGTGGCATTTTCCAGTATACCCTCGGATTGTAACTAGAAAGGGACTAGAATCTTACTAGATTTTGGGTCGAAACCATGTCGAAACATGGGTTTGCGCGCTTCGGTTGTTTGACCTTATTTGAGCAGATTTTTGGCTGGGTAAGGGCTCATTCTAAAGAGGAAGGTTCATCACAGTGCGCTCTGGTCATGATTTTAACGAGATTATGTTTACATCTAATAATATGAGGGCCTAAAGTAGAGAAAAAGTCTAGAAAAAAACCCGCAGACTTCAATACATTTTTGTGTCTCCAAAAGACTTTTTTGACTTATATGATGACCACAGCGCATTGTGATGAACCTTCCTCTTTAGAATGAGTCCTCACCCAGCCCAAAATCTAGTCAGATTCTAGTCCCTTTCTAGTTACAATCCGAGGGTATTCTACTCCGTTAAAATGAAACATTTCTATCTCGTACAATACCTAAATGTTTAATGATTGATTAGTAGACAGCGGATCTTTATGCAGAATCAAAATTTTGTACCTGATTTGCAACAAACTAGAAATAGAAATTAATTTTCTTTCTGAATATTTTTGATACGTTGAAAATAATATAACAGTATTTTGAAAGTCTTCTAATATTTCTACTGTTTTAACTTTCACTTATTCATTTTTGTCATAGATACATCGAATCCACTGTCCATTGATTAGATACCGACGTACTTAATCATTTAAACAATATTTTGAATACTGGTACAGCAACTTTTAATGGCGCCTCTCTCAGAGTCACCATCCGAGTGCCAAGGGTTAAAAGGCAGCTGGCCTATCCGGCAGAGTCAGGTGTAAAACGGTGACCAGCTCGGAAATAACAGGGAAACGTGCCGACAGCTGATCACTGACTTACATTTCGAAAGACGATCTGCATGTCCGGATCTATGTATGTATGTAGCATGAGTGTCGCGGCGGTTTTTGTGCGTCACTGAAATCAGTAAATCTCTTCGATGATATCGCTATGACGTCTGTAACCGACACCACGTGTCTGCGGTGAAACTTTATTCCTCTGCTGGCTTTGACATAGTTCTCGCATCTGATTTAGAAATCATCCCGTGGCATTTATAGCGATTTGTGGGATCAACCGACAACGATTTCTGCTATATGTTGGAAGCGTACAAGTTTCTGTGCCGCGTCGGTTATCTTTGAACCTTATTGTTTTCTTCTACATTCGTGAATTTTATTTCGTACACAGAATTATATTCTGTCGACTTTCTATATGGAATATTTTATTCGAATATGAAGTTTAATATTTATTATATTCAGCTTCACTTATAGTGCATTTGAAATTAAGTTTTATTTCATTCTTGTTTCATTCAGCTTCCAATTTTTAGACCAGGAGTTTTTGATATTTATCTGGTAGAGTTCTTAATGAGGTATTAAGTTGTTCCAACAATTCGTTTTATTTGCAATAGCATTTACTAGTCGAAACTGTCGTTAACGACCAGAAAGTCGTTGCGACGGAAATCGCATACATAAATAAAGTAAAACTTTAACAAAAACATAATCGCGCTGTTTGTATATGTTTATGTTATCTAAGAGCATACAGTGTACGTGGTACAAAAAGAACTCTTCGGACAGTTATATTTCGGACAGGATATTTTCTGCCTGATTTTAGATTATGCAAAATATTCAATAAAAATCGCATGAATATTATCTGTCTAATAATTCTATCACTTATTGACAAATTATTTTATGATAATCTTACATTACATATGCATCTGCTAGACCTAATCAATTCGTACAATTCGTTGGTAATAGAAATTACATTTCAACAAACAATAGATTATTGTTCTATAGTTAAGAACTACGTAGATACAACTTAAATGAAATTATTTGGAAATGAATATGTGCCACGTTGTTGTCCGAAGCAAATATTTTACAAATTCATAAGAAGCCGTATTTTCCAAATAACGGAGTCCTATATGAATTTATCGCAACGGTTCGTTGTTGTAGGTCAGAGCACTATAATCTCATTATATCTTCAGCACGTGTACGTATTGCAAATGATAAGTTCACGCAATTACAATGTTTCAATTTGAAATGCATGATCTCAATCATATTAAGAATGTTCTGGAGGTGCAATGGGAGACAAAAGTACAAGAAATTTGAAATCGATCAATACATGGCAATAAAAGCCATTGACACAGATTTACAAAACGTAATTTTAAAATTTTCGATATTGGCCCACATAAAAAATTTGTAAACAACTTTCATTATTCTCGAGACAGACTATGTTTATAGTCTACAGATTATAATCGAAACAAGACTATGTTTACTTAAGGATGTTCTGGAGGTACATAAAAACGCAACAAAATTTTTGAAAATTTGACAAGATATAATTCGTACTAAATTAATGCAATTACCCAAGTTTGGGTTCGATTCACTGCACCGTTTAAGAATTATAGCAACTTTAACACGTCTTCTTATGGAGAATTCATAAAATTCCACTTCAAACCCTATTTAAACCTTGAAAAACCGCAGCTAGAAACTCCAGTTGTTTTCTATATGTAGTAAAAATTATGTAATTAATTGTGTTAAAAATTTATTAGGATTCACTAAATAGTTACAGAGAAAAAAAATTATAAACACTGTTACGAAACGTCAAATTTATCGTGTTGTCTCTCACTAGCATGGAAACGCGAAAAGCGTAGACCACTGTGAACATAGGTACAGAGGGTACAGTATTCGCAAAAGTGTAATGCAAAATATACTCGTGAATGGCTTTCGTTGCCATGTATTGATGGATTTCGAATTTCTTGTACTTTTGTCTCCCATTGTACCTCCAGAACATCCCCACCTCTGCGTGGAGTGTATTTCGAACTCGATATTTTGTTGGACACCCTGTAGTGTTTTGTCACGTCTCCGGGATCGGGTGAGAAGGGACAAGAAAGAAATTCCACAAAGCATGTTCCGCCTGGCTTTCCCGCGGAATCTTTTACAATATCCTATTCGAGGTGGGGATGCACGTGCCGCCACTTTTGTTATCGAGATTGTCGTAATACATATCGGAGCTCGGCGCGCGTGCACGAGAGCCGTGCATCTACGCAGGCGTGACCGTGTTGCGAGCAACCACGAGGGGGGATAACATGGCGGTACTCGATCGCCGTTAGTTGATGTACAGACGCCGGCGGATTTGGATCGTCCTTTGAAATCGTCGCGATGAACAGTGGTCGTGACTGAACTAAATAGTATCACCGTTCGCTTCTCTACGTCGTTTTCCATACTGGCACGCTTCGGTACGTGTGCAGTTCCATTGATAAAAGACATTTTTCACGGAACACCGTACGATCGGTTTCAATTCACGTGCGTACACACGCGTGCAGTGACATTTAGTACAACGTTTCCCTGATAAATACCGATTTTTTCTACCATCGGGACTCGATCGGCGACGAAGTTCCGTTTGTTTGCGAAGTTGCGCGTTCCTAACCGACTCTCCAACATCCGTTAAAGTGATTGACAACAAATACACACGCGGAAGATCGCGGTACGCCTGTGAGCATTTATTTCGAGAGTCCTGCGGTTATTACCAGAGTGTCTGTGAGCCTGTAAGCCGGTAAGTAATATTCCAACATGTAATTCCAATGTTACTTGTATTTATGATTCGATTTATGTGTTGTTGAATTGTTAGCTGAATATTGCTTGTCGTGTCGACGAAGTCGTTCTTCACGCGGTAATTGAAGAATCTTATTTTCAGTAGCAGTAGCCTTCGTAGGTCGGGAGTAAATAAAAATCGTATTCAATTCTGTCAAATTTGAGACTCTGGCGTTTTCTGAACATTTTCAGAAGCCATAAATGCATATATGTAGATGCGCAATCTATTTAGTTATAAGTTTAAATTGGTGTAGTGGGCACAAAATGTATCGGATATATGTATATTGTTTTATGAAAATTTGTTACATGATTGAATTTATTCAGATCTCTCACAATTTTTATAGTAATACGTGCTCGAATAAAGAAATTTATTGAATAATTTCTAATGGAAGCATCTTTATCATTTCAATAATTAAAAAATAAACAATGTGAAAGCGGTACGGTTAGCATTAAAGACAACCTTAACGATAAAAAGATAAATGACCTAATTTTCATCAAAGAAACCAAACTCGTTAAACAAATAATTTACATAGTACATATACTTATATGTATACTCTTATTTTATGGCGTCGCTAATATAACCTAGCAATTGATGCGACATAAAACCATAAATAAATTTAGAAAATGGCACAACTTAGAAATATTATTTGCATAACTACTCGGGTCACTTGTGTAACATACTTCAGTTTTCATAACCTTTCGTTGAATAATTTTGATGAATAAATTCGTTATAGTGAATAATTGGATTAAGGTGTAGAAAGAAATCACGTTGTGCGATCTACTGCCATTTGTAATACGAAACGGAACACAGATGTGACACGTGCTTTTTTATCACCAGAACGTAGTACATATTAGAATCATGTTTACAGTGTTTACAACGCTGTTGCAAAATTGATGCAGTTTTTAAATAGACCCAGAATTTACATACAGGCAGCACATTCTTTTCGATACGACCACGTGTGATCCATTTACGTCAGTTTCTTATTGCAAATAGTACCGTTTCTCAACGCTGTAATCGTTTATCAGTGTATTACGACATGTTAAGTAATAATTTTAAGCCTTGACGCATTGCCATCGCAACTATCATAGATAATTCAATTAATATAACAATTTCATGTAGAATCGGACATAAAGAGCTCTCTCAAATTGAACAACAAAATATGTAACTACGATAATAATGATTGTTAACGATAAATCTTAAAATATTTCAATTTGTATGTATGTGTGTGTACATATAACACTGTACACAAATTTATGCCTTCAAGCAGCGTGAATTTGTTCATTGAATAAGCAAATAATATAAAAAAAGAATAAATTCACTTCTTTCTTTAATTGTTATAAAACGTATTTTTTAAATTTTCAATATAGGCCCACATAAAAAAGTTAAAAATTCAACTTTTAGTGTTTTTTTCAACAATTCCAATCTTTTCACATCCTTTAGTAAACTAATTGATCTAGCTTGCCAAAAAAGTTCAAATCGTATAGTACAATATTCAAAAAGTTATCTTCTTTGGTGTCTGCTTTAGAGCGGTCTTAAACTTTTGTCCGCTACTGTATATTCGATACATTTTGTACCCGGTACGGAAAGTGTCGAGAAATATCTATTTGGTGAATCGTAATTATGATAGCGTACGGTTACAATCGTATTTATAAATAAATAATGTTTATCTAGTGTCTCGTTCGAGGTACATATCATTAGCATGCCCTTGGGATTGCAATTCGTTTCAGAAACATTTAAAGAAACGTTAATTAGCATTGAACTTTATTGTGTATCTTTATCGGAATAGGACACTACGGTAATTGTGCAGTGGATCAGTAAACTACATATACGACCTCTGTTCCAAACTTAACACGCGTTATACATCGATCCGATCGCGAACGGTCGAACGTCCTGAAAGGTGAAGCGCCCACGCTTGATTTCACCTAAGTACTTATTTTAGTCTTGACTTGTAAAATGTGTGCCAATATACGTGATCGCACGTGGACGACATTTACACGTGGAAGACAACGAGGGCTGGAATAGGTACTCGTGGGAAGGTCAACGAGATTTTCAATCCGCCGCATATGCCTGTCTCTTTCTAATAGTCTGGCGAGGTGATCGCGGGCATCGCGGCACACCACGGTTTCGATCGAAAAACTTCTTACAATAGTCGTTTATACACTCCGAGCCGAAAAGATAGCGCACATTCAGATTCACATAATTTTCATTTACAGTCGGTGTACAAAGTATATTCGTACACCTTTTAAAAACGAATAAATTTTTCAAAATTGGACTCAGCAGCTTGAGTTTCTTTGAGACGTTAGAAGGGTTAGTGTACTAGTTAATGTGTAAATAATTGTTTTTTGTAATTGTTATTGGTCGCAATTACGAAGGGAACAGTAAATACCACGATTTGTAAATTTTTTATCTGTGTGCCCGTAATGAAAATTTAAAACATGTATCTTGTAAATCTAAGTAAGTTGTACATATGTACAAAGTTTCATTGAAATTGGTTGACGGATAAAGAAGCTATGGGCATTGCAAAATGGGGCTTCAAAAACATGTGCTTTAACATTTTCCTGCGACAATATTTAAATCATACACGCGTACAAGCGTCATCCACATTCGTACTTATCACTGTTCCAATGAATCATCATGTGACGTTGAATCACTCAATCGAGAGACATACATACGTATACATACACGTGTCTTATAAACTATGCACACTACGCGTAACTGTTACATCAGAAGGTAAATCGGATGTGCTTTAATCAGCTTGAACGAAACGACTATAGCAGTTGTTAATCAACTTTATTGTAGCATTCAGGAAAATGCACCTTGGCGTGTGAGTCAGCTACCTTGGAAACAAATTCTGATAACGAGTTTAGTTCCATTGTTAACGAGGAACGTGCATTTCCTGTTTTATAAACTGTCAACGTTCCGTACACGTGTACGATTCTTATTATTTTTACTCGACCATTTTGTATCTGCTTCATACATTTCAATGCACGTCACCTATTAGATTAAATGCAATTCAACTAACGTATTCGAAGCATACTCGATTGCTAAAGTTTTGCAAAATTACTCGAATTAGAATTTCATGCATGTAGATACATAAAAAAACCTGAAAAAAACTTACAGGCTAAAGTTGAATTATTAGACTCAATGATGGGAAAAAGTTAATTGTCTACGTTTTTTTCTTTTTACAAGATTTCAGGATAATATTCACTATCCTAACTGTGTGTTGAAGCTAATAAAAAATAAAAAATAGTTTAAATTGATGTCTTGCAACATTTTTCGATATCTTTTCGGCTAGAAAAGTATGGAATTAATAAACAGCAAAGGACGATATTAAATCGTCTTATATTCTTGATTTTCTCAGAAATAAACACCCGATTTGGCAACGAACATGGTGCAGCAAGTATTAAAACCAGAGTCGCCAGATTAAGACTTGTGTCCCCACTCTACCTTCCCCTTCTACGGCGCTGTTCCCCCACGCTTCAGCCTCTGACGCGTTTCCTATGTATCGTGCATGTGTCATAACTAGACCGCGGATTTTATGCATTTATAAGAAAAATTGGGTACGTACAATTTAAAACAGTGGTGTTAAAAAGATTTAAGGCCACCAGTGTATCAGTTTCACCTTAAAAAGATAATTGCGGGAAGAATTAATTTATTATTTGGCTCCCGTGTCTTGCAATCAATGCAAACATTTCTTATTTTGCATAAAGATCCGCAGTCTGGTCATAACGTTACGTGACTAATTCGGTAATGACAGAGAGAAGGTTATTCCCTATCTTCCCTAACTGTCGTTCTCTGAATTAATGCAATCGTACGTAATCTGTCTCGTGTAAAAGGGTCAAAAAATCCAATTTGTTTAATTACAGTTTTGAAAAATATAGAACCTCAAAAACACTTTCCCTAAATATTATGGTTAAATTCATTGAAATTTTAAAGTTACTTCGATTCCAGCCAGTGTCGGTATAAAACAAGAAACGCGGTTCATATCAGACGTATATAACATTTAAATTACATGGTGGATTCACTCGCTTTTTATTGGAGAAAAAGGAAAGAAAAGAGTATAGAGAAATATAGGAAAAGAAAGATAGCTCCAAGCAAAGTGTACGGTAGGAATTGTAAACCGAGCCCTTTTTCATAGCCAGAAGGCTACAAATAAAGCATTTCTGTTCCACTCACTTTTCATGAAAAAATTCCGAAATGAAATTCGTGAATATGCAATCGAAGCATTCGCTATTTGGCAATTTTCAAGATGAATTATCCATTTTGCTGAGGCAATAACGACAATCGAACTGATTAATAAGAATCATCTTGCAAAATACGTTTTTTGAACATATATTTAGTGTTTTATTTATTGTATAATAAAAGTACGAGACATTAAAATTATATCTGCAATTGTTTTGTATGAGGAAAGAGTAGCTAAATTGATACCAAAAGAGAATGAATTTGAAAAGTTTCATGAAAATGTATACCAAGTTCTCAACATTTACACAAGACAACCTCTTTCAATGTCGAGATGTATTTACACGGATTCACGGAAGTCGAGAAATCCAGACTATACTTTGTAGACCGTCCTCTCCCCGCGTTGTACGTTCTTATGCGACCCTTTTCTTTTTCCGTGATGTTGGGAGTAATACGCAACCGTGCAGATCCACGTGACAACACGCCGTGTGATCGCAATTGTGACCAACGTGAGTCGAACGTAACCGCTCCGCCAGATATCACACGCAAAACCCAGCACGTTCTTCTCGCTTTAATTTCGTTAAGTGCTTTAAGCATGTAACCACCCAGAGCCTTCGTATCCGGATATCACGTGTACCTCCTTGTTGCCGGAAATTTGATCACGTTTCATTTTCGGACCGGTCACCGTGATTAAGCTCATTCCTGGTATTCGCGAGGAAAATTAATATGTATTCTCGACTTGATCTCGCGTGGCCGGGGCAAGCGGGGGAACAGCTGACGTTCTGACAACCAGAGTCGCCGAATAAGGGGATTGAGCACGAATTAAAGGGAAAACAGTGGGTTTACAGAGCACTAAAAGTGACTAATTATTTGATAAAGATTGCAAGAATGTGTTTATCCAAATATTTGGCCATCTTTATTGTAATGTGTGCCTAAAAAGAAATTAATTTATTTAACATTTCTCCATATTTGTATCTTCATAATCGTAGATTAACCCTTAGCACTCGAATGGTGACTCTGATAGAGGCACCACTAAAAATTGCTGTACCGTTATTCAAAATATTGTTTACATTATTAAATATGTCGGTGTCTAATCAATTACAAAACATTTGGGTATTGTATGAGGTATTCTATGAAACTCATATTCATAGAATTTAAAAAATCAGAGAATGGAAATATTCGAGGTTAGAATATTAAAAATATTAAAACCCTTTTATACTTCGACGGTTCTAGTGAACCTAGTGTTAATACATATACCGCATCTGTACCGGAGGTACACGGCGTACTTTACCAGGTCATTGTGACGCCAATTTTAATGACACCATCTTTTTCAAGGGCTCATTTCAAACGGGAAACTTAAAGGAATATAACCATATTTTTTTCAAAATTGAAATCACTCCGGCCCCTCATCGAAAAAAAACGTAAAAAAAGATTTTGTTTCTATTTTTCGACATTATAAAGTTGATTTTCGAGGTTGAAAGAATTATTTTGTAATAGCCCAATCCTTTCCGAATAAATTAAAAAAAAATGTAGCCCAATCGGACAAACAATTCCCGAGATAAAAATTCGTAAGCGAGGCCTGTTTTCGCCGAAATGGGTAAAAATTGAAAACTTTGAAGGCCTGCCATTTCTAAAAAAATTCAAAACCGGCAAAATGATGACTTAAACCCCCCCCCCCCTAATTTCTCATTGACTACAACATGTTTCATTTAGAACAAAATCGACGATGGTGCTTGCAAAAAGTGATCGATTCGGCATGGAATGACCCAATGGAATGTTTGATACTTAATAAGATAGCAAAATGTTCAGACAAAATATGTTGAAGCGAAGCATTTCGTCACCGTAATGTTGCTAAACCATACTCCACATGCAGACCGCAAAATATTAAACAAAAGTAATGAAACGTTGAAAGAAGAAACAATGAGAAGCTTCAGAATTATTTCAAGATTATTTTGAAACTTTGAAATACGGTTCTAAAAAATAAGTATACCTCGTGTAGGTATTTGTTTATCTTTGTCCTACACGGAAAGTTCGAATGTTCTGGAAACAAGTGATCGTAAAAGTAACGTTTTCAGAGAACTCGTAAGTTCCATTTTATGGATCATATAATGACACATAAATATGAGTTCTACGAAGTTAACGTCAACTTTATGGTGAACCACGAAGACCGAAATTGTATACAATCGCATCGGGAAAGTCAACACATTTTTAAGGTGCAGGAAACTCTTCGCGCAGTGTTTTTTCATTTAAAACTTCATTTACCGGGTAAGCCAAACACACGGATTACAAATTTATTAGTTTACAATTATTCAATTTTATTTATTCCTGAGCTTCTTTGAATTAATTTTTTCTATGGCGAAAACTTCCGTCTTGGCTTTGTTAAGAAGTTATTAACGAAAAACACGGGACAATCAGAGCGCGGCTATAGCGAAAGGATTCCGGCTCTGCGACCGGTCAAGCTGAGCGTGGCGTTGATCAGTCTGTGTTTTTCGTAAATATTAGGTTGGCAACTATTGGGTATGGGTGTTAATAAATGCACACTGGTACTTTTGAAATAAAACAATTCTTTATTTCACGGCGTGGGACGAAGCTCTTTACTAATCGAAATCTTACAGTTAGCTTCGACCTGACACTGAGGAGAAAACCGTTGTAACTCCGAAAGGAAGCCAGGGTCCCCTCGTATCTCCAGACTCCAGACTGTTTAGGTTAGGCCCCACAGTCCGGCTCTTGAAACAAAGTATCAAATGGGATACTTCGAAATCTCTGTTTAGAAACGATTCGAGGATAAGAGAGTTTATTAATACGATTCTGAGATCGTCGACTCATTTTTGACAACGAACAATAGGTTCATTATGCTGGTAACTTATTGATTATAATTAGACTGCGGATTTTAACAAAGGACAAAGGTAAACAAATACCTACACGAGGTATACTTATTTTTTAGAACCGTATTTCAAAGTTTCAAAATAATCTTGAAATAATTCTGAAGCTTCTCATTGTTTCTTCTTTCAACGTTTCATTACTTTTGTTTAATATTTTGCGGTCTGCATGTGGAGTATGGTTTGGCAATATTACAGTGACGAAATGCTTCGCCGAAACCGGAAGTTAAAAATATCACCATTTGATACAGCGCATCTGATTTATAAAAGAAACACTTTGAATTTTTGAAAATAACCTATTTTCTAGATTATAAATGGGTGGTAGGGGTGGTCCGAGACACACTGTATACGTGTAATATAAACGCATATAAACCTATATACTGCTTATGTAATGTTATGCGTCGCGTTTAAAAAGAAATAATTGATCAAGAAGGGACTTAATATCCTGATAAGAAACACTGCACTGTACATTGTACCATTATAATGGCGTAATTTTATTTGTTTTTCAATATTTAACTATGTTCCACCAATCCGACCATCTTGAAACTTTTTTATACGTTAGATAAGCAACAGAACATTGTTCTTGAATTTTTTGGAAGTGGTCACTCGAAGGGTTGCTTGCAATTCCCACCCTTAAAAAATTAAATGATTTTTTTTTACCCTTAATAATTTGGTCACGATGGTGAAAAAAATGTATGATATGAAGGAGGTAAGTTCGAGTATTTTCGTTTTTTTTTTAAATCTGAATATCTTAAATAACAACCGAGAAAAAAAAAATGATACAGTTAAGGGTATTTACCCTCATATCATCCTTATACGAAGGGTTAGCGACTTAAAATTTTAGGGGGTTATCTTTCAACCTAAAACTAACCTAAAACCACTGTTTTCCACATAATATCAATAAAAATTGTGGGTGAGGCCGCTGGACTAATCTTAGTCTGCGAGGCCCTTCTGGCCATTTAAGAAATCAAATCGTTATCACAGTTTTAAGAATTTATATTCACCGAATAAGTGGATTAAATCGGATGGACTTTGTAATTTCGCATCTTCAAAGGATCTTTTAAACGCTCGCCACGATCAAAGTGCACATTATGCACCAGTGATCCTTCCTTTTTTCCGCGCTTGTTGTTCCCCCATCGAGAATCAAAAGTAAGGTTCAAAAAGGATGGAGGAAACTGCGTGCAAAAATAGTTACGACGATAGGACCAGAGCAAGCGGACGGATGGAGAAAGGGGAAAGACAGGAGGAGAATAAGATCGTTGATTGCAGACTGCAAGGTTTTGCTTGGGCTTGAGGGTAGTAATGACGCTGAGCTAATCGAGGCGACCCTGAAAAAACGTCTTAAATACGGTGACTCGAATTTTTAAATTGACATTTCACTTTTTTAGTGTTGCACGTAAATTATAGGTTCTCTTTTTCAATCGATAGATTGATGTACAACACAAAAACGTGAAACGACACTTTAGAAACTCCAATTACAAAACCTTCAATTATAAATTATCCCTGAGTACCAATTAAACCTTAAATTATTGTACAGGTTCTTTTTTCCAAACGATAGATTGAAGATTAAAATTTCTATATTAAATGCATATAATCTCTAAATTGTATTAAAAGAATTAACTATAATAGGTACATTAAAAGAATAAAATAGTAAATGTACACAAAATTCTTATATGCATTAACATAATAATAATAATAAAATGCTTAGTCACTCGAATCCTTCGTGGATAATCAAACGGGGACAGATTTGTTGAAGGAATAATTTTGTTACGCATTGATAAAGCCACGAAGATCAATAAATAATATGATATATTGCATTTGAAGAGTAATCGGACATTATTACTACACAACTTGGCTGTTATATTATTATTAGATTGCGGACTTTGTGCACTTATGACAAAAATGAGAGTGTAGTTGAAATGCAAAACAGTAAAAAGCATTTAAAGATATCAATCCTCTATGAATATTTATTTTGCATAAAAATCGGCAGTCTAATTGTTACGTTGCTGATTATTTCTTCCAGCTTGAATACTGCGACCGTTCGATAAGTGAGAAACTCTGAGCTTTTGAGGCGGACGTCGCATTTATCGAGCAGCCAATCACGGGCGCGATCTCCCCGTTGCTCGTGTCGGCGCGTGCCACTGTACGAATATGTACATGGGAAGTTAGAAGAGCGTGTGTGTGAGTAACACGTGCAAGTATGGGGTGTTACAGGGTTCTCACTTATCGAACGGTTGTAGTATTAAAAATCGTTGTCACCAGTATGGGTACGTAATTGGTCAACGTAAATCTGATGTAAAGTATTGTTGGGCGTTACCAAAATTTAAAGAAATGTCTGCTCTTGGCTGCCACAGGCGTCTTCTACATTCTTGAACCGATGAAGATCTGTAAAAAGAAAAGTTGCACAATATGTAGCTGTCGCAGCTTCATCGAAAAAAGCTGTATGCGCAACTGAACGCTTTCGAATAATGCAAATTACGCTGCTGAATACTGCAAATTGCGCCCTCGTGAACGTGAAAATAGTAAATGTTGATTACAAACTAATCGAATTTTATTTCATTTAGAAAGAAAGAAAAAATTATGAAATATGACTAAAAATATTCTTTTTATGAATTATTTTATCACAAACGTATTCTCGAATGTTTAAAAATAACGTTATGACTTACTAGTAATTATATTTGTGCTAAGGAATGCGAAAAATATAAGAATTTTTCACAATTGAGCTCAACACAAATAATTGCTCAAGTATGCACAGAATATACAAATTCGTAATACACGTTTGTACGATTACAGGGCTTATAAACTGTCGTAAAGTACCGACGCAATGTTAACATATTTTTCGTATATGTATCAACAGTCTTAAGCAAGATTCTGAGAAAGGTATACTGTGACTTGTTTCCTTCTTGTTCGAACATTTGATCAATTGTTTGAGTCACTGTAATCTTATAAATATGAAAAAAGGTATTTATTTCTACAATACAATATATTATTTCGGGGGGTCTGTGGGACCACACCTTACCACTTACGATACATTTTCCCACCTTACCAACGCCGGGTTAACAGGCTTCCGGTAGGAAAAGTGTTTGTAAGAGTCACTGTAGCTTCTAATAATGAGAAACTGGGACCGTGTCTATTCTTGAAGAATTCGCCGTTCGAGAGGTTAATCGAAGAACGAGCGAAACTCTCTTCGCAAGGACGATTTGTTCGAGCACACGGAGCCAAGAGGTGTCGAGTAGCCATCGCTACACGATGGAAACGTTGCCAGACGACAGGGTCGGTACCTTCAGCATTGGGATTGGGATTGGGATTGGGATTGGGATTGGGAGGGAAAAGGGGAGTAGCAGGAGAAGAAGGATGGAGGAGGATGAGGTGGAGGAGAAGGAGAAGAACAAGGGGACATCGTACGCATCCCCCACCGGTACATCACCGAAAAGCACTGCGTACTGCGTGAGGACGCACAGCTCGAGAGGTCATCGAACCCGGCAGCGGCGGCCACGTGTATCCACGGGGAATATCCCATCCTTGTACCGGGAAGGGCGTGTGTAGCGTGAGATGCGATCGGCCCGCAAGGTGGGGAACAATAGACGCGCATTGGCGGGCCACCAAGGCGAACAGAGGTGGTGGAGGTACGGCTACACGTGGCCACTCCGTTTCCGATCGTACATAAATCACTGAATGTGCAATGACCTGCAATTTGCCATTTTTTCCAGTCGAATCTGTCCTTTTGCGCGTGTCCGTTTATTCATTTTCTTTTAACCCGTTGCGCTATACGATCTATTTTTATAGTTACAGTGATTCCAGTCTTCTTTGTCGTTCATAATTTCCTAGAAGAAGAGAGTTTCTGGGTATTCCCAGGTATTCTCCAATGGCTGTATATTATCCATGATAAAGTAGAATTTTACTTCGTTTCAAAGAAAATTAATAACATATTTATTATAGAAGATTCTGTTCACCATCTTCGTCACGAGTCTGACTCGTTGTTGTATTGGATTGGCAAGAAAGTAATTTCGGTATTTTAAGGTGAAATAGAGCCCAATTATTTTTTATTCAAGCAACGAACTTCAATGAATAAGATATTTTCTATTTTGTTCGATGATTTTTTGCCAAAAGGAATAAATAAGAAAATATTTTACTGATTAAAGTTCATCGCTTAAATAGAAAAACAAAAATTCACCTTAAAATACCGAAATCACTTTCTTATTAACCCAATAGTACAAGAGGTTAACACTATTCCACAATTATTAAAATTATAAAAACGATTGCCTAGGAAATGACTGAATTAACTTCTTTATTACAAGCACATATTATATCATTAGAACCGTAAAGTTTAAATATATTCAATATTCTCACTTCTTTTTATAATGCGATTCTCTTTTATATGTTTCATGGTTGGTAGTGTTGAATATAGTATACAGTATACAGCGAATCGCAGTAATATATGGACAGTTTTAAAAGGACGATAACTTTTTCAACATCAGACCATATGATTTGGACTTTTTTGAGAAGTTGGAGCAATTAGTGTTTACTACGAGAAAATTTTTGAAGTAATCGCAATTAGTCGGAATTACATAGAAAATACTAGTAGTTGTTTACAACTTTTTATGCACTTTTCTCTATGCAATTGCACAGTATAAATACATAACAAAAGACAAAATGAAATTATTTTACAACTCGTAGACGGTAAGCTATTGGACTCAGGTTTATCGGCACTGGCGCGAATGAACTTCTCATATGTTCAGTGTGAGTGACAAATATTTGGTAAAGTAGAGGAAAGATCGAATGACTGTTTGCGATCAAGCTACAGTTACGACTGAAATACTATCCGTGTGGATTCCTAAGTTGCACGTGGAGTTCTGGATCTACAGTGGATCCACAAAGTATTTGAACATTAAATTTCCGATTATCGAGAAATTGTCATTACTTGAACTACGATAATTTCGTTGAAAAAAATAGCACAATAATAAATTTGGACTCATTTTAGAGATTTTTAGAGAATTTGGTCGTGTAAGACCTTCACAGTGTATGTATCTTATACAGGATGTCCCAAAATTCGTGAAAATCCCGAAAGGGGGTGGTTCGTGAGGCCATTTCAAGCGACATTTTCCTTTGCAAAAATGTTATCCGCGGCTTTGTTTAGGAGTTATTAACGAAAACCACGGACCAGTCAGAGCGCGACCATGTGTATTGGCCGACTGTGGCAATTCGCGTCTAGGTCGCGCTCTGATTGGTCCGTGTTTTTCGTTAATAACTCCTAAACAAAGCCGCGGATAACATTTTGGAAAGGAAATTGTACGTGATATTTATGTGTTCTGTTTCTTCGGACACATCCTATATTTCTCCTCTATTATAATTATCAAGGGAAGAAATAAAATTCAATTTAATTTCTATGCTTTGCAATTGATGCAGACAATTTTTACTTTGCATAAAGATCCGCAGTCTAATAGTTATTTCAGGACAGAATTTTTAAAACTGTTCAATGAAATGTTCAGTATCTACTGTTAAAACTGTATATTTTTTAATGTTAATAATAACCATCGAATACACAATATTATGCAATACTGGAAATTTAGAGGCAACTTGGACGTAACTTGGGTCATTTTCTCAATGATTATTGGAAACTCGATTGCGTAGGTGCTATTTGCACTAGAATTCTATTTCGTACGAAGAGTGACGCAAACGTTAGCCATGTTTGCACCAACGGCCTGTACAGTCTTCTAATGGACGTGTTAAGCACGCCTAATGATAATTTCCAAGCGACACGTGTGTGCGGCTATTTGCGCCGTACTTCCTAAATCCTCTCTTTATCTTTACCCATAGTATGTACTATGAGGGCGCAAAATGATGTCGTTCCAGTTAAATCGTTGTTTTATCTTTCCATAAAAACATTGACTCGATGAAAAGTATTCGATCCATTGAAAGGTTTAGTATCATTTAGTAACCACCACAGTTTTCTGTACACCTACCTCGTATCCTGTTTGTCCAAGAATTATTATCACAGCATGGTGGAGCACAATTCCTTTATTTCAAATGAATGAATTATTATTTTAAATAATTATGGGTCTCGAAGAATAAAGATTCTAAATTTAAAATGATGGCAGAAATGTTGAAATTTAAAGTGCAGCGATGCTATTAAAATTGTTGATTTTCTATTCGGAAATCAGATTTTCCAAAAATATTCTGTATTCTACGAGATTATAATTTCAATAATCACGTTATTAAAACCTTGTTTCAAATATTACATTGAACATATTAAATTGTTGGCTGTTCAGTAGTATTTTCGATTCTTTAATTATTCAAAGAATTTAATCATCGTCATTGTAGAATTTCTATTTTTTTGTAAAAATGCACGAGATTGAATTTTACGAAAGATTGCAGGAAAAGTTGTAATTTGTTTCCCATTAGCTTGTCATATTTGTATATTACAACATCGGAATCTTCGTACAAATTAATTTCGTCAAAGATAACTAATCATCGGTTATCATTTCCTTTTTGTTCTTCGTTCGACCCGGCCAATTTTCTTTTCCACCGCGATGAGATCAAAGGCGGCGATACAGGCACGTTGCTAAACGATGTTGATAAATGAACCGAGTTTACACACGTGGCCCATTTTTTTCAATCTAATATAACCCATATAAGGACACGCTACATGCACACACTTTATTTACGATTTATAGATATCAGAATTTTTCTATTATGCGTAATCTTTGCTTGTAAATATTTGTTGTAAATCTAAGCAATCTTTATGCGTGAATATTTGTATCACATGCAATAAAGTTTATCAAACTAACTTACGAAGGGTGTACAGTATCCATCATTTTATAACAGTTTCAATTATTCAAATATTTACAATAAAAGTGTTTACATTTACAAAAAGAATTTTTTTTTATTTGCTTCTCCAATAACAATCTAGCATACCTATATCTTTTGCGAATGACCGACATCTTGCTATACTATGATCCTCTTTACTACCAGAAGTTTTAGTCCAATGATTAGGAATGTTAATAGTTAATTATTTCTTTGTAACACTTTACTTGCCGACAATTTTTTCATAGCATTTCAAAATTGGAAGATCAACAGTTGAGAATTCCTTGATAAAATTGGTTAAAAGCGACAGTAATATTGTTCATAATTTATAAGAAATTTTCAGAATCAGTATAGTGCAACACCTTCGTCTGAAATTGATATTTGAAAGAAAATTATTCAGCTTATTTTACATACAGTTCAGTCATTAGAAAGCCTATTAATAGTCTTCGATAGATAAAGCAGAGTCCTCAGATGAGAGGAGGGAGCACAAATGCACGACAGAGACGAGAAGCGTCACGTGACCGAGTCGCTGGGTAGAAGGGGAAGGTAGAGTGGGGACACAAGTCTTAATCCGGCGACTCTGCACATAACTCGCATGTAGCAGAGACTTGAAATGACTTTTTATTTGGACATTAAAAAAGAGAATAATGAAATGACCTGAAATGACCTAATTATACCTAATTTACATTCAAAACGTGTCTTCGATTTTGAAAATAGAGGAAGGTATTGGGAAAAGGACAATGTTACTGAAAATATATATTTTGTTCTTCATGTATAAAAGAATTGTAATTTCTTCCATGTGTTACAAGTATCGCAATTCGGAAAATACAAATGTTTGAAGAAAAACATTTACAATTAATATCAATTACTGAAGTGCGTTCAATCGAATTCCATTTTAATCGAATCGAGAATTACGAAGATTAATTCTGCGAATTGATAACGCCGCACTAATTAATCTGTTTACATTATTATACATTTTCACTGGTAATCTGTATGTAGTTATTACTAAAAGAGAAGCTACAAGCTTTCTTGCGTAATGTCTTTTGCATCCCAGTCAGGCTGTCGTTCACCTAGCTTGGTAATTAACATTCACTTCATCACCGGTGCCTCAACAATTACGAAATAATGATTACCGTCACGCACGTATTTATTATTCTTAGAACAATGGGCTTCTATAATTTTTGTTTCAAAACAGCCATTTTATAGAAAGTAAATACACATCAGCTATAGCATTTACATTTTCGGTAATAATCATATTTGTTAAAATGAAGATTTCTAGGATATTGTAAAGAACCAATAGCGAAGCGTGTAATTTAAATTCTGTGGACAGATTACGTATCGCTGTAACACGATCGTTTCGAGGATGATAAATGTCGAATGTACCTCGTGCAAGATTTCGAACTCGTGGGACGGTAATAAATAATCGATAATGCTGCCACGTGGCCAATTCTGTCATTCTTATAAGCCTCTGATATCGACAGTCTCTGCAGGCCTGAGTGGAATAATAAGATTCTTTTTTTTTTCAAAGCGTCAGACACGTGGCGCAGCACACCGTGTTTATAAGACCTTTGCAAATGACTCGATATCATTTTCCTAAAGTTGAAGCAACTGGAGTTATTATTAGACAGTGGAGTTTATGCATTTATAACTAGACTGCGGATCTTTGTGCATTTATAGCAAAATTGAGAAGATGAAATTGAAAATTGTTGAAAAATTTTTTAAATTGAAGATGTCAATATTTTTGGTTTCCTGAGGTGAAGTTCTGCCTTTTTGTACATTATACTCCAATCTTCGTCTATCAAAAGTTCTTTGATTTTGATACAGATTTCGTCGGTTTGGCCCATAGTGCGACGGTTAGCGCGGCCTCCGTTAGATTTCAGTCAAGGAAATTGATGTTTATCGCCAACGCTGCTCGGTCCATCACTCTACACGCCAGAATAAAAATATTTGAGAGAAACGGAGAAGATTCAAAACAATTTTCTGACAAATTCGTTGAAACAAATGTTGTTTTAAATCGAAATTCTTTAAATAGAACTATTATCTTTAAATTGAAATTTAAAAATATCTTGCTACTCTATCACGGCACTTATTTTTACTTTCCTTTCATCTTATCACAGAGACTTGTAAAGTTTAACGAGTTATAGGTTGGTCGAAACGGAGCACAAACAGCGATTTTTTAAAACCGTGATCTCGTGAGAAATTTATTTAATATAAGCATGTAAAATAAATCAACATGACAGAAAATAGCACAAACTAACTCACAAAATTAACTGAAACTGTTAACGAAATAATCGTCATGAGATTAAAAAATTATACGATTTCTAACCAAAATCATTTAAAGAATAATTTCAGGTCTTATGCCACAACTTTTACCATTTTGGCTACAACAATTATACATACATGGTCGTCTCTGCTTTTAGTATTTCCCTGTAATTCCGACCAATTGCAATTGTTCAAAATTTTTCGTGTAGCAAACTAATTGTTTTAACCTCTCGAAACAAAATCCAAGTCATATGTTCCACCATTAAAAAAGTTATTATAATAATCGTTTTAAGTCCGAATATTAATGGGGGTCATTGTATACTCAACAGCTTTAATATGTATTTTTTGTACGTGAACTTCATTATTTATAATGCACGTGATTTTTCTGCATTATTCTTCCAAATAGACTGTGGATCTTTATGCAAAATAAAAGTATTCTGACTCGATTGTGAGAAGCACAGTAGTTGAATAAAAATTAATTTCATCCCTTAATAGTCTTTTCACGTTGAAAATAACATAACAATATTCTTAGATTTTTTATATATCTTTCACTGTTTTATATCGTTTAATAATTTATTTATTTTATTATATATTTTATATTATATTAATTTCTTCATGAATGCATAAAGATGCGCAGTCTACTACCAAAGTTTAAAAATTTTGCGGACCTAGATGGCGCTGTAGTGATGGACCGCAGTGTAGTTTAGTCGAAAAGTAAAAGAAGACCGTTGGTTGGCAGACGGTGCAGGGTAGATGAACCAAATGTATACGGCACGTGCGCCCTTACTCAAGGCCACCCAATTCCCTCGCTTTCCTCCCCAATGCAACCCCTCTGCGATTCCACGGAACTCCCCGTTTAGTTCTCGTCGCCGCTCTTTGGGAAGTTATTCCTGACGGATGTCTACATTGTTCAGCCATCGCTTTGATCGTCGGCGAATATAGAGACGCACATCTGACACCTACGATATATCACGGCTGCTCCCCTTTCGTGAATTATCGCGACGTATTTGTTGCGAGTCAGAATTACCGTTAGCTTACTATTGTCACGTGGCGCAGGCTGGCTTCCATTAAATGCGAAAAACTCCACGGATAAATAACACGGACATTTAACGCTGGGTTTACCAAGTACTAAAACTGACTATTTTCGATTATTATAATTTAAATAAGAACAATATTAGAATTCACGGGGAGAGGTCACAGTGGTGGGGTTGTGAATTTTAATTATGCTTTTTTGGTGGATCTGGAGCAGAAATAAGCAGGCCCATAAAGATAATTAACATTAAATTTTATTTTCAACTGCATCTATTTCGTTTCATATACTCCATTCTATCTTTGTCAATATCTTAAAAAATGTCTTAGCTTGACAAAAATTACAGGGCTCTATTTATTCTGGCAATTTTGATTACAATATGTGCCCGACTTCGTCGTTTGAATAATTGTGAAATGAAAAATATGAAACCGGTCATTTGACTGGCAATGGTAGGTTTAGTGTCAACCACTTTTCTCTAAAGCATTCTATTCACTAATCTTCCCGCTAGAATTTCCCTGATTTTCACCTGATATTTCATTGCTCTTTGCCTCGCGGCGATTAAATATCAACGTGCTATTTCACGGGCGCACGTGGTGCGACAAAATCCGAGGTCAAACCGGCTGGGCGAGCAGGCATCTGAGGCAACCAGTCGAGGGGAGAAGTCGTGTCGAGGTTCTCTGTTGCCTTCCTTCGGTGCAGACACGTGCACCAACGTCCATAGTAATCAGGTCATCGCCTGCATCGATCGCGTCGCAGACCGGTACGAGGGTGCACACGAGTAATTCATAGCCGAAGACATAGGCTGCACGCTGCCCTGTCTTGACGTTGTTTTACCAGATGCTTCGGTGTCCTGTCTCCTCGGTCATGCGAAAGTTCAAGAAGTAATCGCCCCATCGCGACCCCATCGCCGAATCAATATTCTTCCGTTTTCGTTGTTACAGTTCCCTCTATTTGATCAACTCGAAGCTTTCTTCATTATAACCCCTTGCCGCATTTTAACGAGTCACACTCGTCATAAAGATTCTAAACGAAATCTAACAAATATGAATGTTACGCCTTTCATCACTTCTGCACTTCTTTGTCGAGAAAGAAAAATGTAAATACAACAGGTCCTTATATGTATTCGGTTCTTCCTTTACTTATTTTTAGTTAAAAGCACAAATGTAAGTTCCACAAATATAAATTACAACAAAGATTTGAGAGCTATATCTAATATAATTAGTAAACAAAATTGTTTAAAATAAGTAGCAGTCAAGGAACTATTCTTTAAAGTTTTCAAATAAAACACTTTAAATAGTAGGGAGTTCTTGGCAACAAAATTGAAAAATAATTTGGAGTGCAAAAGCATTAAAATCAATGTGGTCATAAAAAAAAATATAAATTTTCTTTTCTCCTCCACGACATTTTTCGCGATAAAGATGTTTCGATCACTGTATTCTGTATATTCAAAAACTAACTTGTATACTCAATTGCTCGTGACAAAAAGAAACAGGTTTATATGTACATATACGTTTATGTACCATTTAGAATTTTTTTAACCGACTTCGAAAAAGGAGGAGGGTTACTCAATTCGATCTGTATGTGCCATTCTTTTTTCGCTTTTTTTTCTATGTATGTTCACCGATTACGCCGAGATGGATGGACCAATCGGAACGAAACCTTTTGCATCTTGTAGAGTATGTTCCCGTGCAAAAAAACTTTTACATTTTCTTATTAATTATGATTTTATTTGCGAAAATGCAGGGTGGTGATGCCGTTGTGAACTCCGCTGAATGTTAGATATTAGGAACAGTAACGACGCGACGTCGTTACCGTTATCGATTGCGGCTTTCAGATATTTATAAATTACGATTTGGAATGTGACGGCTGACAGAGAAAATTTTCAATTTTGCGCCGCCTCCGAAAAGATTGTATTGTATTTAAGTTCGTGTGTATTCACATCAATTAAATGGAAATTATTTTATACTTTTTAGTGCGTTTTTTCGAAGTCTGTTTAATTTCATTTTATAAAATTGTTTTGGCAGGATGTGTGATCCTGATCATGTGCTCTAATGCTAGAGTTCAATTTAAAAATTCCACGAAGTATAATCACAATTATAAATGAATACAAATGGTGGCCACAAAAGTGAATGTGCTTACGAGACACATTTCCAACAGCGAAAATAGGTCGTGCCCATCCGTTTATTAGTGCGGAAGCATCGCTTTACGTTGCCGCGAAGGAATTATTTATAAACGACGATCTCGGAGACGAGACTTTCACTTGTAAATATCTAATAATATCGCCACGAGCCAGTATTTCACACCTTGACCACGGAAGATACGTGTCTGTTCCTGCAGTCGACTACTTGATGCATGGCAGTTATTTTAACAGCCTGTTTTATATACGGCTTTGTGAAATTCTTTAAGTAGCGTTAACGAGTACTAAAAGATAAAGTACTTGCAGTCAGTGTAAAAAGCATTCGTATAGCCTCTAAAAATTAATAACTTTTTTAACCCTTTGCACTCGGAGTTATTTTAACTCGAAAATTAAACATATCTTCCGACCTAGAATATTTTCATTTTCTATGATTTTTTAAATTTTATGGATATGAAATTGGTATGATACCTCGTACAATAATTGATTCGATACTGACATATTCAATCATGTAAATACTGACATGTTAAATATTTAATAATGTAAATACCGACATATTATTAAATATTTAATAATGTAAATACTGACATATTATTAAATATTTAATAATGTATATACTGACATATTATTAAATATTTAATCATGTAAATACTGGCATATTTAATAATGTAAATACTGACATGTTTAATAATGTAAATACTGACATGTTTAATAATGTAAATACTGACATGTTTAATAATGTAAATACTGATATATTTAATAATATAAATACTGACATATTAATATAATGCAAACAATATTGTGAATAATGGTACAGCAATTTTTAGTGATCACTCTGAGTCATCACTCGAGTGCTAAGGGTTAAAAATTGGGAAATATAACGATAACTCAATATCAATTTTATCCTGATTCACACACATAACTAGAAATCTACTCTATTAATTTTGCCACTGTTCATAACTCGAAATACCGTATTTTACAAAGCACAAAGAACAATTACAAGTTTGAATTACAGATCTTTGGATGTATCCACCGTATATAAACCCTGTTGGGCCCAGTTTATTTGCTCTGATTGTTGAAATGTGAAGATTTACGTAACGGTACTTTATCTTCCGAAGTATACATTATACTGTTAACACTTAGGCCTGTGTATTCGCGAGCAAACAGAGAGAAGCTCAACAACTGTTTCTGTTAACATCTTGACTTAATTGATTTGATCTTCAAACAAACAGCACCTACGTACATCCATTATTCTTTTCGCATATACACGCCATTTTCTTCTATTTATCGTTACTGATATCTATAAATATATGTTAACTAAGAAAGCATCTAGAAACTGAATTTGTGATGTCGACCTACATTAAAACTTTTAGGGGAAGTCAGTATTTTTATTACTTTTGTTACGACTAAATTCCATTTTTATTAATTTAACGAATTTCTAACTCTCGTTATTTTATTGTTGCATGATAAACACGTCCACTTGGTGCACATACAAATGTATCAAGAACATATACCCAATGTTGGAGACTTGCTTTGCGAGCAAAAGACGGTCATTTTGGTGCAAAGATTATGCTTGAAGCAGAATTTGGTCCCTATCTGCTATGAATTTGATGACCACAACTTAGCAACAAATTTGACAATGGGGTCGGAATTTAGTAATTATCCTACACATTACTATTTAAAATTTCTTTTGTTCGCCTCTATACTTTGAGATTGCTTCGTTTAGAAAATCGCATAATCATCGATAGAATGTTTCCCCAGTACTCGTTTGCATGGCAAAGCAAACTGCAACTTTGCATATTTAGGTTATCGATTGTCCACTGCTCATCAAATTATACGGATGGCCGGTGTCGTTATAAATCGTCGACGAAACAATTATGTACTGCACTCGATGGACTCTACGCTTGAGTCTCCAATGAATAAATTTCTGTTTTGATACCAAAACGATCAAATTAATAGATTATCTCTTCGCGGTACAATTGAAATGATTCTGATCTACAATCGGAAGTTGATAAACAATCTACGGTAGAATTCTTCCGTGAGAAAATTTCGTGTTTGAGAAAATCAAGCGTGAAGAACTTATCTTATGCAAATGCTTTTAAATATCAGTTGTTGGTACTATCTATATATTATTCATAGTTTCCATTCATGAATTATTAAAGACAGTAAAGTTCTTTCTGAAACAAAAAAAAACGTAACTTACGTTTTGTATTCGGAATATGTTAACTATTCAGTACAATGTAACTTACAGAATGTTTTAAAAATCTGGAATACATTTCTATGATCTTAGCAACAAATATTCGTTACTTATTCCTGCAATCTTCTGTTTAATACTGAATATCAAACTTTTTCACCTTTCTTACTGTTCCGACAAGTTGTTTATGGTTTAAAGGTATAGACTCTTGTTTCCAGGATTGCAAGGGAGTGGTATACGCCTTCTCATTTTCAGTAGTCAAAACCGCTAGATAAAAGATCAATCTGGACCGCAATCGCCCACAAAAGTTCTATCATTTTTACGTTTACAAGGCGTAATTTGCATTATTCGGAAGCATAAAGCCGAGTAATAATTGTGAACACGTAAAAGTAATTAAGCGTACGACTACACACTCTGAAAATGAAAAAAAAAATACTTTAACTATAGGAATTTATTTGGATTATTTAATTTTTTAGTAAGGACTCAAAATTTGTGCCTTTCTCCTATAAATTATGATGTATTTGGTATGTAATCCAGTAGATTTGTACCCGGGGCGGCTGCACATCAAAGTTTCGATCCTGTAGGATCAATGATTCAGGAGTTATGCTTGCTAAAAGTTGTGCATTTTTCAGTGTTTCTGCCATGTAAGGGCGATGCCGTATTGGTTTGTAGTGTCACGCGCCGCTTACCGAGCAAAGCCGCTAGATAGTGGTTGGTTGGTGATTAGGTCGGGGGGAGGGGCGGCAAGGTAAGCGGCTCGCGGTCGTCACTATGAACAAAAACACTGAAACATGCACAACTTTAAGCGAGCATAACTCCTAAACCATTGATCCTACAGGATCGAAACTTCGATCTGCAGTCGCCCCGGTTACAAATCTACTGGATTGCATGCCAAATACATGATACATGATGTATAGGAGAAAGGCAGAAATTTTTACTCCAGTAAAGTAAAGTTTACCTCTTTACTGTACAAGGAAATTGCATAAAAATCGATATGCTTCGTTATTGTTACAAACCCTTCACAATCGTACTGAATCATTTCTATTTTGTTTTACTTTTAGATCTTGATTGCAAAATGGCCCCGACCATTTGTCTATCGGAGCTTCCAGTGGTGAGAAGACCGACGATTCCGTGTTCGCGTAGGCGGCAGAGAGTTTCTTCGACCGGAGCCATTGGGAAACATCAGAGGTTGGAATTCAGGAGAATAGGTACGAGCTTGGTGACCCGCGGAGAATCACGCTTAACACCATCAGAGAAATCAATTTGGGAACCAGAATGTCTCAATGAATCCCGCGCCCCGACGATGGTCAGCTCTTCCTCGCCGAACGTTTCTGCTCGAGTTCCGGCGGACGCAGAGGAACATTGGAAGGTGTTCCTTGCGCGGCGGAAAGGTGCGGTTTCCGTGGCATTTATTAACTAGCGGAACTACAATCCCTCTGTCCATTGAATTACCACACTTTCTGCCAGAAATAATACCTTATTAGCTATCTACGATTTTCTCTAACGCTTTACACGAATCCTCCCGTTTTCCTCTGCCACCCTCAATTTTCAAGAAAATTAATTTAAGGGTATTCTGGTTTTCGAGGCCGTTCTTTCACCAATATTTACGAATTTTTTAAACAACTATTGAACCTTTTGCATTAGTATTTGCGTTAACAATCGGCTCTTGATTTGTCATGCATTAGCCACCAAAACTTGTCAACAAATTTCGACCCATCTGTCGCATCATTACCTACGGGGTCATTCCATGCCAAATCGATCACTTTTTGCTGGCACCATCGTCGATTTTGTTCTAAATGAAATATGTTGTAGTCCATGTGAAATTGGGGGGGGGGGGTTTAAGTCATCATTTTGCCGGTTTCGAATTTTTTTAGAAATGATAGGCCTTCAAAGTTTTCAATTTTTGCCGATTTCGGCGAAAACGGGCCTCGCTTACGAATTTTTATCTCGGGAACTGTTTGTCCGATTGAGCTACATTTTTTTTTGTTTTATTCGGAAAGAATTGAGCTATTACAAAATAATTTTTTAATATGGTATTGTTAGGAGACCAGTGGTACAGACAACGAACCATAAGAGCAGTGTGCTCGACTCGCCTCTACCTGAAACGGAGGTACATGACGTACTTTACCAGCTCATTGTGACGCCAATTTTAATGACACCATCTTTTTCAAGGGCTTATTTTAAAGGGGAAACTTCAGGGAATATAACCATATTTTTTCAAAATTGAAATCACTCCGGCCCCTCATCGAAAACAAACGTAAAAAAAGAATTTGTTTCCATTTTTCGATATCATAAAGTTCACTTTCGAGGTTGAAAAAATTATTTTGTAATAGCCCAATACTTCCCGAATAAAACGAAAAGAAATGTAGCTCAATCGGACAAACAGTTCCCGAGATAAAAATTCGTAAGCGAGGCCCGTTTTCGCCGAAATTTGCAAAAATTGAAAACTTTGAAGGCCTGCCATTTCTAAAAAAATTCGAAACCGGCAAAATGATGACCCCCCCTAATTTCTCATTGACTACAACATATTTCATTTAGAACAAAATCGACGATGGTGCCTGCAAAAAGTGATCGATTTGATATGGAATGACCCCATGGTATTTGAGAGCAAAGTGTGCAGGTGGAATTCCATGTCAAATCGAGGCCAAAACGAGGGTAGACCCTGCCGTCGCGTCATGTAGAGGGCAGGTCGATCGCGCTAAAAAGCGGACCTAATCTTGGTCTAAGAGTAGACACTATAATTATAGTATAAGTATAGAGTAAACACGATAATTTCTAAATTATATGATTTTAAGTTTCGTGTATGTTCAATAATTTAATTATTTACAAATCTTCAAATAACTACAATAACGATTTTGCCCGATATTTACACTTAAAGCAAGGTTAGGTCCGCTCTTAGTGCGACCGACCTGCCCTCTGCACGAGGGGGCAGGGTCTTCCCTCGTAATACCGTGGCAAATTCATAGCAAATCAAGAACATTACTTATTAGTAGACTGTGGATCTTTATAAATTTATGGCGTATGCTTCGCAGAAAATATTAGAATACGAAAGACAATAAATTCCGTACGATTTTGATTAATTTTGTATCGATAAAACTTGTCTGCGAAAATTAGAAATTGCATAAACATCCGCAGTCTACTTATTAGTAATAAATTATTAAACATGTTACAATGTTACTACAACACATGTGAGTGATTTTGCTAAAATTTTGTAGGCATTTAATTGTGGTAGATATCCTACACATTACTATTTAAAATTTCTTTTGTTCGCCGTTGTACTTTGAGATTGCTTCGTTTATAAAGTCGCATAATCATCGATAGAATTGTTATCCCAGACTTGTTTGCATGGCAAAGCAAACTGCAACTTTGCATATTTAGCTTATCAATTACCCACTGCTCATCGAAATACGCTACCTTTAACTAATCACAATGTTTTCTTATAACGCCGCAGGTCTTCTGGACATCGTCGTACGAACAATGGCTTTGGTCAGAAGGAACAATATTCTTCAAGAAAGAGTAAACGCACTCAGCGCGGAAACTCGCGATTTCATCCATTCGGTGCTGAACAATCCCGAAAACAAATGCACGCAACACAGACTAGATGCTCCGAATTCCAAGAACGAAAACATTTCATCGACAACGGAGGAAACGTATTCCAGACCATCATCTCTTCCATCGAGTCCAGGCTCTACATACGTATCCTTAGATGACGTCACGTCTAGTTGCAGTTGTAGTGAACGGGATGAACAATCCTCCGATGATTTTTCATTATCTGAAAACGACGAATAGTAAACCAGATTTTCGTATGTCCGCGAAAGGTAATTCCGAAATGATACCGAAGAGCAATTTCAACTTTGAACACACGAGCTCTTAGATGTTGTACGTATGAGTGCGCAATCATTTCAATATATCAATGAAAATTCTCGTTCTGACAAATCGAGTGATATCATTTCTCATTCGTTAATCAGATGAGATCATCTTTATAAAAAAAGGAAGAGAAACACGTTTATATTATGTATAATAACACCAAAGGGGATCTCATAGTGAGAATAAGTAGACCTCTGGAATACGTACGGTACGCCACTTCAGAGAAACCAATTTTTAAGTTCAATTTGTATTTATAGATACTGTCTGAAACTCTGGAAAAGTATCATAGCTGCCCCCTTTCAAAATGTCTATAGTGCTAGCGATTTAGGACTTTGTCACTTAAAATAATTTACAAGTTCATTTCATCTCATCCACTGCCTGTAATCTGAAGAAAAGTTACAATCTAGATAACATCAATTCTTATTGGACTTAGGTATCTGCAACAATTACTATTATACCTGTTGATAACTCTTCCTACGACGAATCGGAAGATGTAATTTTAATCTGTTTCGTAGGCATGATCATTGTAATAGATTAACTATAGAAGTCGATTGCTTAAAAATTGCTGAAAGGTAAGGTAATTCAGTATCAATTTTGTATTAATATATAGAAATTGTTGCATATTATTAGGACCAATGATAATAGTTAATACTGTCTTTCACTTGCTTATCCATTGGATATTGAACAATGATACAACCCCTTCTTGACTGTGCAAATTAGGTTTTAGGAATGAAACTGGAATGCACCCAATGTGATCTTAAGGGGGAACTATACCCTCGGATTGTAACTGGAAAGGAACTATTTATCAATGTTATCAACGTCTGTGCAAAAAAAAATTTTGGTAACATTGATAAACAATTGATAAACACGCAACTGCCTAACGAACACGAGATGGAGTTGCTTACTATTTCCATATTCTATTCAGCTCGTCGCGAATGCCGTTATACAGGGCAGGTCGCTCTCTTATTAGTGCCACCGATTAGAATATCTACCTCGTCTGTGTCAGTTTTGCTATGATCCCAGTGCAGCAGCGAAATGTTGCACAATCTCGCAGCACTGATCGACAGTCCTCCTCATTAGGCGCCACCTCGTCTAAATGAACTGATCTAAAATTGGCTCTAGACTAGCTCTGCATCAGAGAGGACCTCTGTCTTCATGGGGAAATCTATGCTAATGTGAATGAAATCACGGGAATCGATTTTTTGTCCTTATACGAGCATATTTTGAGCTGCACAAAGATTCATTTCATAGAGGAAGGTTCATCACAGGGTAGCCATCTCATCATATCAGTCAAAAAAGTCTCTTTGAGACAGGAAAATACATTGAAATCTGCGGTTATTTTTCTAGACTTTTTCTCTACTTTGGGCACTCATACTATTAGATATAAACATAATCTTGTTACATCATGAGATGGCCACCCTTAGTTAACCTTCCTCTACAGAATGAGTCCTCACCCAGCCCAAAATATGCTCAAATAAAGACAAAAAATCGATTCCCGCAAACCCATGTTTCCACCAAAAAACCTAGTAAGATTCTAGTTCTTTTCTAGTTATTTCAGTAGGGTATAGTTCCCCCTTAATACACTTCATCTTTCCAATTTGAAGAATACAAAATCAGTCTTTAACTCTTTGCACTCGGAACTGTTTTAACTCGAAAATTAAACATTTCTTCTATCCTGGAATATCTATTCCTTATGATTTTTTAAGTTTCATGTATATGAAATTGGTATGATACCTCGTACAATACCTAAATGTTTAGTATAAAAATAACCCAGTAAGCAAAATGCTTGGTTTTGGCCGGGCATCTGCATGGTATTCTACTGGCAGGAGCGGCCGGGCAGTTGGACAGACCTTGATCCTGGATTCTGCCTCCGTCGCACTCGACTAAACAATATTTTGAATAATAGTATAACAATTTTCAGTGTGGTGACTCTCGAGTGCTAAGGATTAAGTTTTAAGTAACTAATTATAAAAGTAAGAATACACAATCACTGTCTTATACTTCCTTTACTTTATACAGTGTGTCCCACGAACTCTGTCCATTTGAATAGCTTGGTTATTTCAAACAATACGAGAAAATGTTTCGCACAGAAGTTGTAGAGGTTAAGAAATTATACAATATGGTAAAAATGGTATTTTTGCAAATGGAGGTGTACAGAAGATATAGAGGTCACCTTTGCTTTTTTTAATGGGATGTCCAACTTTTTATGCTCGATTTCGATAGATTGGCGTATTCCGAGTATAAACCCAGTAAGCAAAATGGTCGATTTTAAACGGGTATCTACGCGCGCATAGGTAGCGCTTTCCTTCCGGAAAGACCGGGAATCTGCCCGACAGAAGTTGCTCGGGCACAGTGCAGCCAGATCGAGAAAATCGAGGGTAGTACAAGTACCCTCTCTCTGATGATCAGACCAGCCTACGACACAGGCACCGTGGTCTACGGTCTTAGTGGGGGACGCTGGAGTGTGCGCATGGTGCTGGAATGGGATAGTGGAAGGGGAAAAGGAGGAGAGTAAATGCAGTCCGTTTGGGTGTCAACTGGCTGCACTGCTCGGGCACAATGCTGGCCGCTCGGTCCTGGATTCTGCCTGTTTTTAAGAGGGCAGCACGGTCGGCACTAATGACTTGCCTTGCATAACGGCATTCGCCACATTAGTGCGACCGTGCTGCCCTCTTAAAAGGACGCAGAATGCTAGCCGCTCGGTCCTGGATTCTGCCCGACAGATGGGCTCGACTTCTGCTCGAGGCAGGCTTGGCTGACTGGGAAAGTACTAAAGTGTGTTTGTCCTAAAACTTACCGTTGCTGAAATATTATCTTCTGTACGCCTCCACTTGCAAGAATAGCATTTATACCATATTATGTAGACTTCGTGGGTTGACGAATTCGTGGGACAGACTGTATTAGCTTTAGCTATCACTAGGCTGAGTTCAAATTGAAAAGGTTCGAACAAGTAAGAACCTACAAATCAGTTGCTCATAAAGTGGAAGGACTAAATTAAAATGTGATTTATATGTAGAAATATTTTAATGGAAGAGATAGAAAGACATCATAATAGGAAACATTTTTTTTTAGTATTCTGTATACTTTTATGTGTAATATTATATTTATCCATCCACCGACCACATTTAATTATTTATATTTACTATACTACTTAATAGTCGGTACGTTTCATTTTCAGTAAGAAAAACTGCTTGTAGTAAGAAAACTTTAAAAAATTAAACAAAATAATGAATAACGTTTATTAGAAAATATTCGTCGATTTCATTAAAAATTATGACGCTCCTTTTTTCTAAGATAGCAATTTACAATTATAGATTATAAGATTGTCATTAGTAGCATGTTATTTTTGTTGACATAGTTCGCTATATGTTGGAACAATATATAATATCGAATATAGAATTGAAGGAACTTACACACATCCAGTGAAATAGTTAGTTAGAAGAATAGAACAAATATCATTACATTAGAACAATGGAACTTGTAATATATATATATATATATATATATATATATATATATAGTGAAAAAATAGAATTATTCAGATTATTTGGTGAAAAATTATATCAATATTTTTATTATAGAACTCATTGGAAACAGAGCACTACAGAAAAAATTAAACATTATCATCTTGATTTTGTTACACATACAAATTTTTCATTTAAAAATTTCTACTTGTAAGCGTTTATTAAGGGGAGTGCCCTACAAATTCATGGCTGTGAAATTTTGTATTTGCAAGCGTTGTAATTTTATTTCCTGTCTCGTTTGGTCAAAAATATATTTACAAGACCATTGTACATGAATTTATCTTTAATTTATTTATATATAGTATGTGAATAGACGACATGAAACTTAATAAAATCCAAAATCATTTTGATTTTTAAGGTTTAAATATTAAAGTACATCAATTTATAGTAGTACAATTGAAACAAATTGTATATAATACTCGCTTGCAAACATTTATTGCAATCTGTAAGATAATAATGTTACAATCAATATATTCAATAATTTCGATTTAACCATTTCAGTGCATTTATATTGGTAAATGTTGTACTTATAGAGCGTAAAAATTAGTATGACAACTCTGAGAATGGTTCAATACACGCATTTTTCAATGAAAAAAATTGTATTAATTAATGATCATGAGTGATATGTACTACAGACATATACATATTGACCTATAATTACCGAACCTAGAAGCAATGTTAATCCTGCATCCCTAATGTAATTTGTGATTGTGCGATAATCATAGTGTTTCAGAAATTAGTTTACAAATGACAAATTAAGGTATGCGTATATATAATGTAATATATACATATAATACACATCAAGTCCACCTGATTCACCGCATACCAATATCACTGTTTCCGTTATAAGTCGCCAATATTTCATCTTGTTCCACTAAAAGTTAGTGGCACATATTACTGACACAATAAAAATAAAAAGACTATTTGCTAGCAATTAAGATGTTATTCTATTCTCCGAATCTTCTGAATGTGCATATTATTAAAGGAAAGCTCATTGAAATGACTAAAACTGAATTATTGAGGAATGAAACACATTCAGTACTAATTAAAATTTTTCAAAAATTGTGTGTGACATTTTAACATCTTACGATAAACTCTATAGACATCGATATATATTTGACAAGACTCCAAGAATAGAATAATATACATATATTTCAATCGGAAGTAATGTATCAACTTATACTTAGTATTTTAATACAGACTATGAATTTAATTACCAGAAAATAAATGTATGCCTTTCAAGTAATTACCTTTACCTGTAATAGTGAAACTATACAGTTGAGAAAACATTGCTCGTCTTTCAATAATCTATTGAATGAAACTTGTGCCTAAAGAGCGTACACATATGTCCTAGTTATTAGAGCAATATCTAGAGTTGGAATTTAACACTGCTTAGGCATTACTTAAATTATTACGTGTAATAATACGAGCATAAGACAAATTGACCACGATATACATATTCCTAAAATAACATTTAGCTTCTATAGACTTTAAATTAATATTAATATTCTTAACACTCTTAACAGAGGTGTGATATTAAATTGGAGATCATAATTGTTTCGTTTTTTGCTTCAATTAGTCCTATTACGAGAAACTAAATGTATCCTATTTGAACGCTGGTCAAATACTCGTGAAAAAAACATAAACAGTAATGTAATAAAGTTTTATTTGCACACCTCTAACCCTTACTGTACTAGAATCAATTCCTTTGTTAATATAATATAAAACAATCGTAGTAAAACTGCAACATTGCACAATCATAGTAAATGATAAAGTAACGTGTAATACAGTATACTTTAGTACACTGTTTAATTATTTGGCTTAAGAATCATCTTATAAAAATAGAAATTTGAATCGCTATGATCTTGATTTCTATCAGTTTCTGGTAATTATTCTTTTTCGACATTTTCGAAGTCTCTAGCATTATATGTTGAATTTCCTAATCTGTATTAATTTATTGAAAATATTTATAACATTTATTTATTATTTTTTGAATACTCTTACTCATTACAGTGTCTTTATAAATTATTTACAGCTGTTGCCAAATTCTGATAGTATGTAAATATAATGCCACTTATGTCATTAAATTAAGAATAAACAGTGTTTATATCTGTTTAAATATTTAGTGCAGGAAAACTGCAATGCAATAATGTATTTATTTATTTATTTCTCTTAGAATAAACTTTACTACGTACATTACGATCATCACCAGTATAGTATTATGCTATATATTTTTCTGTATACTGCAAGAATAAATGATAATTTAAATAAATGAAAATATTTTACCTATTAACCACAAATACAGTTCCTGTACTATAATAGTACATATATACATTCATACTAAACTTTTTACTGACGACAACCAAAATGATTCAGATCCTGCGAATGTTGTCTTTAAAAATACAGTGTGCGAATGTATTTAAAAATATTAGCTTACACATCTAAAAACTTTTTAATATTCTACATATAATACACTGTTTAATTGTTTTAAGAGGCTATTTTAAAAAATTAACAATTATATATAACAGTAGTGTATGCACGTCGTTGCAATATTATATTTACAAAAATTTTATATATATATGTGTATATTAATATTTTTATTAAACTATATTTTTTTGTATTATATCGTAAGTTTCAAATGCTAATGTGCTTCTGGTGATTGTGATAGAAGGACTACCAACACCCAAAATTGTAGTAATGCCTGAAAAAAAGCAATACTTTGAAAACAGTTGCATAGACTATTTCGTAAACTTCTCGCGCATTAAAAGTAGAGAACCCGTTTATTATTATTCATTAATTTGTGTGTGTGTGTGTGTGTGTGTAATTTGTTGTCTTCATATTTCAACATAGTTGCACATCATGAATTAAATCCGTTATACAGTCTCAACAGATTAGTTAGATTATTTAAAAATTCTAATAGATGTGATAATAAATTCATCCACACTTACCATATAAAGTAATACTAGAATTCTTGCAAGAGGATATCTTCTTAAAAATACTCCCGTACGAATGCTAATCGCATCTAAAGAAGAATAAGCTCGCTTTACTCTCCTAGCAACACTGGTGTCAAAGGGAGTCTCCATTAAAAATGTGGGTACTTGAGCTTTTGTATCATCTATATCGTTTGTATTGTAGGAAATGTTACGTCGACTATTTCTGAATTCGTGCTGAAGTAATAAATGTACGATACATATTTGTTAGTAGCAATATTACTTATTAAATGACATGTATATGAATGTTAACATACTTCAATCTTTTCCAGCTGTAATCTTAAAGCATTTCTTTCAGTCGTTAAACTTTCCAGTGCTTGCTGCTTTGAAACCAATGTTTGGGTTAGAGATGCCAATCTTGATTCTATCTCACTATTTGGCGTCGATGTCGCAGAGAATTGCAATCTTAATTTAGCAATTTCAGCTTCACTTTTTTGCAATTGTGAAGAGTAGCCGTTACGTTGTCTGATTAAGTCATCTTTTAGAGTCCTTATTTCCTGCATCATTATTCAGATCAATTGAATTAGTAATAGAGGTTGAAAATATGTACACTGTATATTATACATTGCTTATATGATTCTTGCATTCAATTGTAATGACAAAAATCATATAAACTGCATATGGTAAATTACACTGTACAACAAATATCTGAACTTTTAGTTGGAAGTGCTGAATAAGAATTTGTTTCATCACACAATTGTCTTTATGTAATATTATTTTGAAGACCAAAGAGAAGAGGATACTAGAGCGCATTCGTTTTTGCAAATATTTTTTGGATATTAATATAGTTATTATATTAGATGACATTATTCTAAAATATTAATATAATATTAAGCAGAATATATATATATATATATATATATATATATAAAATTTTACATAAGAAATAATTGCATTGTGAGAAACGAAGAAACTATATTCAGTGTATTAAAAATCTGTAAAAAACGCCTAGTCAAGATTAGAAATGCAAAGAAAAATTCAAAAAATTTGTTGTATAGTTGTATATTAATGTACCTCTGAATGTAATCTTGCATCTTCTTCTGCATCTAACCGTCGACGTCTTTCTGTGGCAAGAATCTCTTGAGTTTGTATATTTGCTTCAGCGATTTTTTGTCGGGTTTTTTCCAGTTTGACATCAGCATTCATCAATTCTCCTCGAACTATTCTCAGTTGTTCAAAAACTTGTTGATTTTCTTCTCTATATGTATCACGCTCTTGTCTGTGATTAAGAAAAAAAACAAGTCAGCATTTATTTTTTATATATATATTAATATATACTCACCTTAGTTGATTCAGTTCCATAAACATCGTATCATCCACACCTGTAGTTTCATTACTTCTTAATTCTGCTATTAATTTCTCTTTTTCTTGCAATGTTTTTAAAGCTCTAGCTTTATGTTGTTCTAAATCAGATCTAGTGGAATTTAATTCTAATCTACTTCTTTCTAAAGCAGATTGTAGTTCTGCTATTTGCTTAAACAACTGCATTCTTTCTGTGTACAAAGATTGTAACTTCTCATTTAACACAATCATTTCTTTTTGATGGTCCGTCTCCTGTTTTCCAAGTAGTTCATTTTTCTCCTCCAAGTTTTTCTCTACTTCTTTTAAATATGTTCTTATGTGCTTGTCGTGAGACAAATTTGGTTTATTTACATGCTCCATTTCTGTCCTAGATTCGTATTCGTATTCTGATTGCGATGTAATATCATATTGACTCTCGAAAATATTATGCTCTAAAATAAAGAATGTTACAAACTTTGAAAGCTATTTAATTCACACAAATCAATTGAGGAAGTATTGCTGTTTGCGTGTTGTGTTATGCATACGTGTTTCATTGAATATATACTTCTTTAAATGAGATTAATTTTGTCGAGTACAAATATAGCATTTGCACACACAATTATATAACTAGACAGCGGATTTTATGCATTTATGACAAAAATGAGTCATTTATAACAGTAAAAACATTAGAAGAATTTGAAAATGCGATTATATTATTTTCAACGTATTAGACATAGTAAAAGACAAAATAAATTTATATTGCATTCCAGTTTGTTGCAATTCAGGTAGAAAAGTTTTATTTTGCATAAAGATCCACTGTTTGTATATAACCATTCAAAATTATAAAATCGAAATGAGTTAAGTCAGTCTTAGTAGCATGGCTATGGTTGTTGGCTCAATCATTCCAAACAATAAGAAATTACCAAAGTGACAGCATATCAAACAGAAATGATTGATTTTGTAATGAAATTTTGATTACAAAAATAATTTGTTTTCACCACTAACCATTTACATACATCACATCATATTTGATTCTATTTAAATAATTGTAAAGAAGTTTTCCAAATGATCAAGCCACTCAAACCTCTGCATCTCTATCAACCTTACGAATTTCACCATAGCATATTGCAAATACATTTTTGAAATCAGAAGCTTCAAGAAAGTGGAGAAAATATTCAACTTTCTTGATCCAACAAATAGAAATACCTCCTGAATACAACAATTATTCATACCATGATTTAACATAATTCCTGAGATTTGTTCTGGTACTGCGCCATTATTTAGCTTATGTATTACATCGTTTTTATAAAAGCTTTCATTCCTTGTATTTACATCATTGTGACTGAAATTCTCTGGAACATCTACAGATGTATGCATAAGGCTAGGACTCGAGTGACCACTATGAATGGATAATTCTGACACCGAATCTGTAGTATCAGTTGGATGTTCCACCATAAGGGACGAAGGTGTTGGCGGTGACACTGATACTTCTGCAGCAGTTCTCATTGGACTTGAATCTACTGTATTTAGAAAGGTAACAAGCTCATCATCTTTAGGTCCAATGGAATTTGTGGCTAACGAAGAAAGACTTGGTATTGAACGAACATGAGTAAATTGCTTTGGTGATTCCGAGGGAGATTTCAAAATTGTTCCTTCCTGTGTGTTAAAACTGAAATAAGTTTTAAAATATGTTTTAGTATTGAAACAAAATGATCGGTACAAATATTTTAATTTTTTGCGTTTTAAATTATAGCATTCTTTCTTGTTACTAGACTGTGGATCTTTATGCATTTATGGCTTATTTTTTCTAAGTGGGGTCTATACAGCTAGACGTAATTTACAGTGTGTTACAGAATACAGTTTGGATGACATTATTGCATTCTTTCAAGAAAGTAAAAATACACGAACACGAATCTTAGGTCTGGCAAAAAGCATATCGGTCCTGAGGGGCAAACAAAACCCACCCTATGCAAATCATCAGTTAATCTAGTTCTCTGTGCGTCGAATAAGCAGCATCGCCACATAACCAGCTGGATCCCATGGAAATCACCGACACAGATTTCTCCGACACAGTTTTATCCGACAACATTTCTCCGACTCCAGATTTGTCCAACAATAGCTTTGGCCGACAATGCCTTTAACCGACAACGAATTTGATCGACAATGATTTTGACCGACAACAAATTCGATCCACAACAACTTAAGACGGCCACAGTATGCATTATCATACAATATTATCATACTGTATTTCAAGTCGTTGTGGGTCAAATTCGTTGTCGGTTAAAGGTGTTGTCGGCCAAAGCTATTGTCGGACAAATCTGGAGTCGGAGAAATGTTGTCGGCAAAAACTGTGTCGGAGAAATCTGTGTCGGTGATTTCCATGGGACCCAACCAGCTTGCAGTTGGTATGATTAACAATGCCTACACAGGATAATGAGGTGGCTCTACAGAGGCAGCTTGGATCTACAGAGGCAGCTTGGATCTACAGAGGCTGTCCCCATTTTGTTCCAGTTCTTCAAATTTGATAACAAAAATTGGAAAATACATAAACATCCGCAGTCTATCATTACTATCATCTTTATCCTAAATCAGTGGTTATTTAAATAACACATATTCGAAGTATAAATATTCTTTATAATCGTTAAAACATAAATAAGCACATTGACAATCGAAATCAAATTAAATTAAATTGTACTACTTGAAAACGTTTAAAACTTAATAACAAGGGTTAAAACAACCAGCATTTTTCTATTCTAATTACTTTTTAAAGCACACAAAGTGTTTTCATCTGTAGCTTAAATAACGTTCCATTAATTTTCGTATTAAACGCATACAAATAATAAATATTTAATAATTTTCCGTCTACCGTAACTCAGGCGGAGTCCATGTAACTTCTGTCAGTTGAGACTGTGACACTTCATATTTATCTTTATTCAATACTGCTGCGGTATTTTTATCTATTTTATTTAACAGATTTTCTGCCTTATCCGCAAGACCTGACAACCAGGCCATCTTCATGAAAAATTAAGACAAACACTTGTTACAAATATAATGACGTTTGATATTTAGTGGCAAATTTCATGTATCCTCGATCACAATCTTAACCTAAAATAGTGTATAAATTACATTTATGTGTACAAGAACTGTTATTATTAGTTGTCTAATCGAATTTTTACCGAGATCGTTGCAATATTAATGTTTCTCTTATTGCAACATCTTAAAATAACGAGTATATGCGGTTATTGATACTTTTTAAACACGTTTAAATACATATATATGTTACATGCATAAGTACGCGTATACTAATACTATATATATTACACTGTACATGTATACTAATTTAACATTACAACTTAGGGCCTACGACATGAATGATTTTTAGTGATTTTTAGCGAGAGTAAGTACAGAATAAAGGATTTGATCGCACAAGGAGTTACTATTGTCTAATTTTTACCTGTAGATCTTTTTTTAAATATAAAGTCAATGACTTGAAGTCAAATATTGACAATATAATTTCAATTTTAGATGACTATATTAAAATCAGTGTATGTCTTGAAATTCTTGAAATCAGAGTTTAAATAAATTGTGTTGGAGTTATAATTTTAAATTTCAACTTACACATACATGTGTATTTTATATAAAATCAGTATACAGTTGCAAAACTCAATATACACTACTGTGTAAAAGAAAAATGCATCCGGTCATATTTAATAGAAAAGTGTAAAAAATCAAATAAGAACACAGTAAGTTTTGAAAAAGGATTCCATTGTTTAATTGAATAATTCTGAGAATATATGTGTTATTGCGGATTATCTAATACTTTCAATGCAATAAATCAATCATTGTACAATACAGTTTCTGCATAAAGACATCGTAAGTTTATTGATTTATTCATACTTTATACATTGAAGACTAATAAAGCACGAGTGCAGTAGTATAATCATTACGGTAATACTATCTTTATGTATTAATTTATATAATTATGTTTCTTCTATCTATTCTAACTTTTCTAATTGTCAAACAA
>CM052291.1:7902316-7919796 GCA_028455765.1 Lasioglossum oenotherae | reverse complement strand
ATTTAAATAAAAACTGCGTAGGCGCATCTAAACAAAAACTGCGTAGGCGCATTTAAATAAAAACTGCGCAGGCGCATCTAAACAAAAACTGCGAAGGCGCATTTAAATAAAAACTGCGCAGGCGTATTTAAATAAAAACTGCGCAGGCGCATCTAAACACAAACTGCGTAGGCGCATTTAAATAAAAACTGCGCAGGCGCATTTAAATAAAGCCTGCGCAAGCGCATGTAAACGAATAAACATTTTAGGCTACATAGGAATTAATATAAAAAAGGAAAAAGAGTCTCGTGACCATTTCTAACCTAATCTATCGTTTACTAAACAGTACATGTATTGAAGTTTCACACGAAACATTAAAACACAAAAGAAATTATAATATATTTTAATCTATTATGTTTTACTAATTTTTTAATAAAATTCATCAATTACATAAATAGACATTTCATTACATACCATCTGGCTGGACGGCGCCCCATATTGGTGATTGTTGGTGATTGACTGTTTAAGACAGTGATGCCAGAATCACGCGTAGTGGGTTTTTCCCCTCCGCTCGCTCAGCCGACTCGACCCCCCACTCTAACGCCCGTCGTCGCCACGCACCGTCGTCTACTCTGTCGACATACTCTGATATAGAGACACGTCGTGTGTAGCGCGTGCGCAGTAGAAGCAACGTGTCGACGACGGTGCGTCAGAGTGGGGGGTCGAGTTGGCTGAGCGAGCGGAGGGGAAAAAACCCACGACCCATGATTCTGGCATCACTGACCCTAGCCTACCTTGACCACCACTGACCTACCTTCAACACTAGTTTTTTTATTACTATTACTAACATTGTTCAATCTTTGTCTACCCAGCTTCAACAAACATGTTCTTCAACTGCTCGTTCAACGAATACCATCAATTTTAGGAAGAAGTCCGGATCGGAGACTTCTTCTCCGATTCACACCTTTTGCGCCGCGATAATTACTCGACATACTTGTATAATTTAGTATAAGTCCGTCGTTGTACGAAAGGGAGCCAGAAGGAATATTGCATTCGTTCTGACTCCCTTTCGGGTCTCTTGTGCAGCAACCTCCTCGTGGTGAGACCTGGGCAATCGGTATTATCCTTTATTCTTAAGACCTTCTACTGTCTTATGAATAAAGGATAATATCGAGCTAATAGCTGCACATTTAATAAATATGTTGATTCTCAATAAATTCTATTCCTATACCTATTGTCTTCCACAACATTTTGCAATTTTACCTTCCTTCAGAACAAAATATATGTATTATTCAAGCTGGTTCACCTCGGGCTTGAACAATGTCATATATCGGTGGCCCGAAGCGTCATTTCGTAATTTCGTAAACCTTGTAATTGCATATACGTATATGCGAATTTAGCGATGTATGCGTGTGCCCGCACACTCTTACACGGCCGCATCGGCCCCTGCCCGATCCGAGTCACTTTCGAAGGCTACGGATTGGGTACGTACAGTAGCGTGTTATAATTAGTTGGGGCCTTGGTCAAAGTAGGATTACGGGCCCCTAGCCCCGACTAAATAACTTTATGAGAAAAACGTAGAATTACGATCTTGGATCTTGGTTTGTATTCGGGGCCCCCTTTTGCTTGGTGCTCCGGGCATTTGCTCAAGTTCCTTATAGGGTAACACGCCACTGGGTACGTAGAATGGAGAAGCCCTCATTAGTTTGCATCAGTATACATTATAATCCATATGTAAAATTTCGAAGAAATATTATTAACTTATCTAGAAGTTTGAAAAATAAAAAACTATAATCTATAAGTTACAATAATTTTAATATGTTGGTATACGTTTAGCAAATAGTTATGTTTATTTAATATATTTTTTGTAATTCTTCGAATGTTTCCACTACTAATTATTTGTAAGTGGAGATATGGGTCAATGAAATAAAATGTACCTTAGCAGAACCGGTAATCGTGATTTGATTAATCTTTATTCTATACTGTCGTGAACCTTGCACAAAAGGCCCTCTTTTGTCAGAAGACAGTCCTAGACTGAACGGCGGACATGTAAGACCTATGTCACAGCCAGAAGCGACATTTACTCTTTTTTAAAATCACACAAAATAGTTTGTATCTTTCTGTCATCAACCACCTTTGTTCCACTCTCCGTCCTTTTTTTTAAATCTCTGTTGTACGGTCTTCAAGTCCGTCCGTCCACGTGTCAGAATTTTGACACATTTTAAATTTTAACGGGTATAACTAATTCTTATTTGCGAAACGTTTTACTTTGGCTGCGAAAACAACCTCACCGATCAGCCAGATCGAAACAACTGTGTTTGAAGATACAAATCTTAAAAATCACCGCGTAAACACGATTGGAACTGTTGACAACCTATAAGAAATTCTAACCTCCTGGACTACTTGAAAATTCATGTGCCTTTAAGTATGTATTCTTTCTTTATCGGGTTCGGTAACCAATTGCACACTAACCGCACCATCACCGGTCAAACGACTGCTGTCACATTTTTTACTTTATAATCATCGAAGTTGCAAGGATAATTACATTATAGAAGTTATTAAATGATTTTCTTCATTCAAGCACGAGTTATTATAAAAATTGAAAGAAATTTAAATGTATTCAGTATCGTTATTTTTATAAAACATTGTATAGCAGTCCTATTTTGTGCTCGCTACGGTTAGTGTTAAATGTTAAACGATGCTCACGATTATTTTCGTCTATCATAATTTTAACGTTCAAATACTTTCGTTTATTTCAGAGTTTGTCTAAATTTCTGGCTTCTGTAGAAATTTTTCCTAAACACTTTCAACATTTTAATGAATCTTGAATTATAATTATCGACACATCGGATCACGACGTTAACACTATACTATCTATCTGGTATCCTATTTTACATTTATAGAATTAGGAAATTTTGCTATCTTCATCTAACTGGAAGACTCGCATATTCGTCGTCGTGTCACCTTGAAGAGATTTGCGGCTAGATTACAGCAAATTTGATATGGATGTAGACTCAAACAATAATAGCACAGAAATCGACGTATGCGAAACGAACACACAGCGTTTGATTGCCGAGAGCGGTGGCCGATGTATGAGTACGCAAGCGATGCAATCGCTCTATGACTTTCGACAGAATAATCTTCTTTGCGATGCCGTTCTAAGACTAGAAGATGGAGGCGTTTTCCCTATACACAGAGCGATTTTGTCAGCGTGTAGCCCCTACTTCAGGTTTTCACACGTTGCATAATATTGAGTTCGCAGCTCGTTCCGTTATTTTACAATGACTTAAGGGGGTGGACTCGTTTCCAGGATTGCACGTAGGGATTGCAATACCGGACTAAAAATACAATACCGCGGTATTCGGTATTTTTTTAAACGTTGTACCGGTATACCGGTATTAGGAATTTTCATGAAGGTACAAAAACACAGTTGTTTAATAGAAAAAACATTAAACTAATTTATTGAATTCATAGTCTTGAAATGTGATTGTAAGAAACATAATGCATCTATTGAACTGTCATTAAGCCGTGAACGTATTTTTTGCACAAATTACTTGCAGTTGAAAATGCTCTTTCCGCATCCATGCTGGTTGGTGGTACTGTTAATAATGAGCGATATACTTTCTCTAAATATTTGCCTCGATGTCCTTCATCTTCTAACAACTCGGTCTCTCGTCTGACGGTTTTAGATAAATCTATTTGTTGTATTATTGTTCGTGGCAATCTTTTTATTTAAAGCTAATTGTAATTTCTTCTCGGGAGACAATTCTTTTTCCATATTAACATCAACATCATCTTCAACGAATTCTTCTGGATAGGTTTGTGTTTGGTTATCATAAACGTTTTTGTGGAATTTGACGACGAACTTAATTAAATTTCACCTTGTTGGCTTCTTTTCTTCCTTTTGGAAGTCAAAATGTAATTTTGAGAAACATTTCCTAATTTTGAACACCTGTCTCTCGGCAACTGTTGGGTTCAAAAATACGTTGGAACAGTGAAATTTAAAGGAAATTTAATGCTCTTTTCAAAAATGAAAAGAAAAAGTTCGTAGGACCCATAGTTTTTGAGTTATAGACGAAATACCAAAAACACACAGGTAACAAAAATCGTGGTTTTTTCCCCCTCCCCAAGTTAGCACAGGGTCCTTGAGGTCGAAAACTCAGATTCGACTCTCCAGAGTACCCCCAAATGACGTGCCAAAATTTCATCAAGTTCGGAATACTTTCCAGGTAAAAGTACCTGGCGACTGGACTATTAAATCAATCGATTGGATCAATCGCCGATTTTTCGACGATTTCTTTTTCTAATCGTATACATTAATCAATCAACCATGATTAAAATTTTAATCGATTAATGCCCAACTCTGCCGCACCCTTGCAATCCTGGAAACGCGAGTCTACCCCCCCTAACAAAAAACTATTAAATTTTTCTTTTCTAATGATGACATCGAAAATTTTCGAAACCTCACCATTACACGATTTTATGTTTATAGGACTTTGTTCACAACTACGTTGCATTTCCGTGAAAAGACTGACGTTCTCCTGCCTGGTGTCAGCAGTAATATGATGAATCTTCTTTTGGAATATGCGTATCTACGATCGATCAACGTGAACAAGGAGAATGTGTGTCAGTTGTTGGTGACCGCGGATTATTTGAACATTTTGGGCGTTCTCGAACTCTGCAGCGAGTTCCTCAAACAGAATCTAGCGCCGGAGAACTGTATCTCCGTCATGAGATTCGCGCGGGGACATTTCTGTAAAGGATTGGAGAACAGCGCGTACCGTTACGTTATGAGACACTTCGTACAGGTCATTGGCGCTTTTCTGTTTCTTTTCGCGTTACACGACATTTCTGGCCCAGTATTTAACTTTTCAATGCACGAGACGAAGCGAACAAAAAATAGAATGACAGTTTTGTTGCACTCAGGTAGCTCAGCGAAGTGAGGAAATCCTCAATTTACCAATCGAAGAGTTAACAACATTGATAGGCGCTGACGAGTTGAATGTGAAAAATGAAGACACTGTATGGGAGCTGGTGTTGAAGTGGATCGATCACGATCCACAATCCCGAAAGGGTTACATAGCTGATTTAATGAAGAATATTCGCCTTGGTTTATTGGATACCCAATTCTTTCATGAAAACGTGAAAGATCATCCTTACGTTACCGGGAATGTCGCTTGTCGGCCCATCATCATCGAGACATTGAAATTTATATACGAGCTCGAGATCATCACGCAGAAGGATAGGGAAGTGCCTACGCCGAAAATCGCGAGGCCACGGGTGCCCCACGAGATATTATTTGCCATAGGTGGATGGAGCGGCAGAACTGCTACGAATTTCATAGAGACATACGACACCAGGGCCGATCGATGGGTCAAGGTGCATGTTTCGATTATTTCTACTTACAGTAATGTCTCATTGAAACTTCTTTATTTTTTACTTATTTTTAATGAAATTTTACCAATATATTTATGACTTTTTTCTGATTAAAATGACGCCAAACAAGATACAATTTGACCCATATTTACTAAGCTATATATATATATATATATATATATATATATATATATATATATATATATAGCATACGTTTAAATAAACAACTTAACATCTCAAAAATTATGTTCTTAAAGAATTAGACTAGAATTTTGCAAATTATCGGTTGTAGCTACAGCCCGTTGGAGGTTTTTAAACAACTTATTTTAATCAGAAAAATGTGACAGATATCTTGAGAAAGGTTGTATAAGAAGAAAGTTGAAAATAGAAAAGTTAGCATCGTATTGGTATTTTAAACAATAGATTAAGTTTTGAATACTAAATACAGTTGAAATAATATCGCGTATAGCGTCATTTTAGTTAGAAAAATGCCACAAATAAATTGGTCAAAGTCCCATAAAAAAATAATGAAAAATAAAGAAGTTTTGTAATTGGATTAGTAGTGGTTCGCACCGATATACCCGACCCGCTATTCGATTGCGCGGCATGTTTACACTACTTGGCGACAAGAGGCAGCTTGAGTGGCAGTGGAATGGTTAGGCGAAGTGACGTAGAGCGGTTTCCTCCGTTGGACTTAGAATGGGACATTACTGTATTAGTAGCAAGAAATTCATAATTTATTGTTTCCACGAACGTTTCGAAAGGTGGAAGAGGTAGATCCAAGCGGTCCACGATCATACCATGGAACAGCAGCAGTTGGTTTTAATATCTATGTGGTCGGTGGTTTCGACGGGACCAATTACTTTAATAGTTGTCGTTGTTTCAACGCTGTCACTAAAGTCTGGAGAGAAGTCGCCCCGATGAACGCCAGAAGGTTTACTATGTGTACACTGCCGTTCATGAGTATTCGGACACTTGGAATTTTCTTATCGTATAAACGACAAACTCTTTCTCAATACTTTCCGCTTGAATTTCTGTCCAATTTATTTTTAACTGTCTCCACAGCTATTTTTCTGCGATCAGAGGAAACACTAAAACAAGAGATAAAGTCATTTGAAACTGGAATTTTTAAAATTACCTTCGTACTATATCTGTAAATATGTATAAGCGTCCGGATACTTTTCAAGAGTAGTATGTACATACCAGAGTTTATGACAAGTTAACTATTATATGTATACTAATGGGGAGGCTACCCGAATTTTAGATGTTACGTCGGCGTTGCTGTTCACAATGATCTCATTTATGCGATGGGAGGATATGACGGGTATTATCGTCAAAATACCGCAGAAAGATATAATTATAAGACTAATCAATGGTCTTTAATAGCACCGATGAAGTGCCATAGATCAGACGCGAGTGCAACTACATTAAATGGTATGTTTCCTTATCCACTTCCCTTTTTGTGAACCTGTAATCAGATTGACGCATATGTGTTTCAATTAGAAATAAAAGAACTATTGATTAATTAATTAATTTGGGTTTGGCAGAGTTGCTTAATAAAATAGATATTTCGCAGTATTCTTATTTATTTAATAAGGTTTTTGAATTCGAAGTGAGGTTTAATAACGAAATAAATCAAATGGGTTAGCAATCCCATGTAGTCGACTGCGAAATATATCTTATGTTTTCCTATACCATTCCCTCATTTTATCGCATAATTATAATATTTGATATTTATTTCCCGTGCAACATCATCTGAGAAAATATAAAAAAGAAATCCAAAAAATATGTATATATTTTTATTATTTTTACTAATGGCTGGACCACCGGACGTGACGCTAGACTGCGGATTGTTATGCAAAATAAAAATTGTTTCCATCATTTGCAATTCGCAGAAGCGAAACAGGAATTTATTACTCTCTTTAATAGTTCCCACAACCTGCAAACAATGTCTCGATATTCTCAAATTCCTTTAATCTTCCTATTGTTTGAAATTACAACCACCCACTTTTGTTGCCCAGGCTCTAATTATAAATACAAGTCTGTTCACACTACTGTACAGGTTTTGCATTCCAAATTCACCCTTTTTCAAGTCAAATACACCCTTCCTCAAATCAGTTTCACCTATTTACAAATCAATTTCACCTTTTTACAAATCAAATTCACCCTTTTGCAAATCAATTTCACCCTTTTACAAATCAAATCCAACCTTTTACAGGTTTTGCACACCAAACTCAACCTTTTACAGGTTTTGTACATCAAATTCAACCTTTTCAAGTCAAATACACCCTTCTGCAAATCAAATTCGAGCTTTTCCAAATAAAGTATTTTTAAGTAAGTTTTATAAAAAATACCAAATCAAATGTAAATGAATTTGTAATGAAACTTATTTAAAAGTAATTACCAATTCATTAATTTTGTAATTTATGAAAACTGTGTGTAGCGTGTATAGACATGTACATTCATTGTAGCAATTTTCTGATTAATAAATTTCAAAAATGAAAGTACACATGTATGAGTCTATCGAAGCGTATTGAGCATCGAGTCTGATGTTTCCCTCGCAGTAATGACACCGTTCACGTGTGTCTACACATGGTCTTACAAATATATAATTTAATCTAAATAACTAAATAATTAATGGTGAAATTGAGTTGCGAAAGGTTGAATTTGATTTACGAAACAGGTGAAATTGATTTGCATAAGGTTGAATTAGACTTGCAAAGGGATGAATTTGGAGTGTAAAATCTATAATACACTTGTCATAATACAATTGTTTGGCCGCGTAGATAAAATTTACATTACCGGTGGCTTTAACGGTAACGAATGTCTAAACTCTGCCGAAATGTACGATCCAGAATGTAATCAATGGACCCTCATAGCTACAATGAGATCGCGCAGGAGCGGAGTTTCATGTATCGCTTATCATAACTGCGTATACGCGATCGGTAAAAGTTTAAATTTACGTATAATCCAATGACTAATATTTACCATCTAATTTTATATATATATTTTTTTTAATGGGTACCTACCGCAGGAGGCTTTAACGGAATATCTAGAATGTCCAGTGGAGAGAAATATAATCCCGCTACGAACACCTGGACCCCGATTCCGGATATGTATCACGCGCGTAGTAATTTTGGAATCGAAGTGATCGACGACATGATTTTCTCGATAGGAGGATACAACAGTGTTACCACAATCTATCATGTCGAATGTTACGACGAAAAGACGAACGAATGGTAACATTTCATTCTGATTTTCATGCGGTATAGAATTTTGTCTACTTTTTTTCTTCAAACGAATAATTACATAACTTACAGAGGTGTAGTAACATATTTAGCATGTTAACAGTGGGTATAGGTTCTGTTCCACGTTAAACCTGGGTATGCTCTATCTCTGTACTGACAAAAGTGGTGACAGAAAAGACCTCGGGCGTGAGCAATCCCATTTCCTTTTTGATAGAACTTTTAAATTTCTCGTTCTAGTTTTATCGGACAGAAAGCTCTACAAGGAACACCCAGTGGATATCGTTGATCAATCTTTATGTTAGATTAGATTTGTGTTGATTAGATGTGCAGTAACCAGTTTATCATTCAGTTATATGTACACAGGGTGATTTTTATAAGGTGACCGATTGAGTTTTCTTCGAAATGGATAGACACACGTAAAAATATTACAAATTACGGCTCGCAGACGTAAAAATAGGACTTTTGAGAGCGATCGCGGCCTAGACTGATTGTTTATCTAGTGGTTTTGATCACTGAAAACCCTATCTTTGCATTGTAGAGAAATGAGAAGGCGCATCCCTAATGTGACCATTTATTTTTTTCCTCAATAGGGGACATCTATTAATTTTTAGGTAATAGTATGTGCATTCGAGAAAACGCATATTTCTTCATAGTTTCTATTTATTACTGAAAAAAAAACAAGAATGAACACGTGAGAATAAATAATTTATGTGGTCTTATATTTTTCTGAAGAACAAACTCTTCAGTCCAACGAGAGTTGGCACAGATTTTACTAGTCTTACGCTTAGGTTCTGGCGGGAACGGTCGTCATAGGAGCCCGGCGCACAATCTCAACACATCTGTCACATTTTTCTGATTAAAATGAGTTGTTTAAAAACCTCCAACGGGCTGTAGCTCCGATAATTTGCTAAATTCTAGTCTAATTCTTTAAGAACATAATTTTGGAGATGTTAAGTTGTTTATTTAAACGTATGCCATATATATAGCATAGTACATATGGGTCAAATTGTATCTTGTTTGGCGTCATTTTAATCAGAAAAATGTCATAAATATATTGGTAAAATTTCATTAAAAATAAGTAAAAAATAAAGAAGTTTCAGTATTGTATACTAGTAGAGTCTCTTCGGCCACACGGTCCGTGTTTACATGCTGTCTTTTTCTACGTTCGGCGTGGTCGGCGCACAGTGGGGTATTTGCCAGTTTAGCGCGCCAAAAGTCAATATTTTTAGTATGTTCTAAATGACAAACTTTTTTCTCATAAACCTGAATATATATGCGAGTAATCTACAATAATAATTTTCCATAGAGAGTACTATTTAGTAACATTCAGATACTTGAAAGTAACATTTCTCGTGACCAAGAGAAGTGTCGAAAAACTTGTGTTAAAGAAAAATGATCTGTTTCACAAGTATAGTGTATAAAATCGAGATAGGACCAAATCTAGGATGTAAAGGAAGGTGTATAGATTAATTTCATGGCTTCTTTCTTCATTACCTTTTATTGACCTTGTGATCACTTAGGGTCCATCACCTAGAACGCCGATGTATACATCGCAAGATGTTCCCCTCGGAACAGAACATTTTTCATTCAATCGATTTTCTCGTATGTCTATCCATTTCGAAGAAAACTCAATCGGTCAGCTTATAAAGATTATCCTGTATTTTCTGCAGGTACGAAGCAACCGACATGAACATATATCGTTCGGCAGTTTCAGCCTGCGTAATTGTGGGTCTACCGAACGTAAATGATTACATTCACAAGCACCGTGAGCGGCTAATGGAAGAAAAGCGACAGAAATTGCTGGCCTTAGAAGTTCCCCGCAGTCAACAGCAACATCAGCAGGATCAGGCGCAACAAAATCGTGAGAATTTATTAGCCGATGAAATTATACCAGCGCCGCCACCTATGCCACGAAATAATAATTCGAACAACGAGAATCAACAAAATTAATCAAGGACTGGATAAAATGCTGGAGAAATAATGTTAATAGCGGAAAGCTTTGCAATTCGGCGGCAATAAAAACAAAACAACAACGAAAGGTCCGAGCGACTGATCAACCAAAGCGAAATCAAGTCTTCGAAAAGTTGGAACGTCTAATCTGTCATCTATTTTCAATTCCGCAGAAGATACTTGCTGATTCGAGAGAATTGAAAAAGGTTTCAATGGGTAATCGAGAGGAAAGCAATTCTCCAGGAAGAAAAACGATTTTCAAACTACAAGCATTTATATAATGTGAATGCAACAATGGCTACCACACGATTCAAGACCAACAATTAGGAATAATAAAAACAGGGAAGCGTGACGACAACGACAGGTCCTCGAATAACTGAAAAAAAACATTTCCCTATGCCGATCAAAAGCAATAGAAAGAATGCTTTGCAATGTGTGTAGCATACAACCGAACACGTAGTAACCTGTCCTTTAGAAAATAATTTCGGCTTTCTAATTTATTCGAATTTGTTAAACGGACCATGTTTTTCTATTTTGTATGAGACTCATGTTTATATTCGCAGTTTTTGTAACACAATTTTGTACGATCTTTATTGGATTTATGACTTTACATATATGAATGAATTTTGAACACTGCTTACAATAAAAGGAAAAAAAAAACGAAATTACATTTTTTTTCAAGACGTACGAAATAACGTTCGAAGGTATGGCAAAATAATTATGAAATACAAAGTGCTTTAATCGTTTGTAACGACAGTTGTAACGTTTGCGGTGCTATTGTACAACTTGGTGACTACAGTATTTTATCGATAATTGTCCCCAACACGGGTCTGCCCAGGGACAATTACCCGCCAGCAGAGTTGGGCAAACGCAAGTCACAATTATGATTATTGACTAGTAACTTCATAAGCTCTACAAAAGTGACTAATAATTAATGATTAAGTAAATACTTGAGCGTGACTATGAGTAATGACTACATAAGTATTTGAGTGTAATGACTAATGAATAATGACTAAATTTTTATTAAGGATGAATATTGACTACTGACTATAATGGCATAACTAATGACTAAATACGCAATCAGAATTTCACCATGACTAATGACTAAAAATGGTTATAAGTTAAAATAAGACATAATAATAACAAAGAAATAGCCTATTAGTTTATAAACATATCAAATACAGATTATGACACGTTCGGTCACTGCTAATTCCGATATAGGTTAAGTATACATATTAAGGTATGTTAATCGCGATAAAATACTGTATTTCGATGCCAGTGTTTGGAGGCTATGGAATTGTTTGAAATTGGATGGTGTTGTAAATTAGGAGTGCGAGTCCATCACTTCTACGTGTCTGTTGGAGCTTATCCACAGTAAAATCGCGAGTTGTTTCACATCGCCGGTTCCCAACAGGGAACCATAATGGTTATTGATACAAGGATCCACGCAATCCCTAACACTTTCAAAGCAACCCAATACATATGTCGTAGGTTTCTCAGTCGCTGTCGGTATCAACGCAAGTATCCATGACCCTGTCACTAGCTTCTTCTGCAACCCTACCTCCGATCATTCTACCGGCCATTCCCCCTGCAATCCCGCCAATTGCACCACCAACAAGAGCGCCCGCTGCTGCACCACCTGGACCTAAGCAACTGCCACATACAGCCCCTGTTCGTGCTCCAGCCCATACCCCCGCGGAGCCTCCTGCCGCACCACCAACCCATTTACCAGCTACTCCCGAAGACGTTTTAATCAACTTCGATGGCACCCCCTGTTTCATTCGCTTCGCATCTTTTATCAGACCATTCGCAACTTCTATACGCTGTCTTATATTTTCTCTCTTCTCTGAACTCCTTGTCCTTCGAAGTTTATTTTCGAGCTCTTTGATTTCATCTTCCAATTCTTCAATTATGTCGTCAGCATTACCTGGGGTTATTTCTAAATCCTGCCGGAGAGCTTGCATAATTGCCCAAGAATCGTGAAGTATATTTACTCCTGTACGTAGATACCTTGAAGTAGAAGCGTTGAGATATCTTCCACGGACATCTGAAAAAATTATTATTAATAACTAGACTGCGGATCGTTATGCAAAATAAAAACTGTCTACCAGTATTGCAACAAGCTGGGTGAAATAAATATTTAAATTTCTGCTGAATATGTTCAATAGGTTTAACATTATACAGGGTGAGGCGCCAGAAACAGGCCATCTGAATAACTCGGCTGCTATTAGTGTTGGGGAGAAATGCATCAGATAGAACTTGCTTGGTTTCGAGGGGGCATTAATCAGATGGTAGTAGCTTTTTTGTAGATGGACGTGTAAAGGACATATGAAGATCAACTTCATTTTTTAAAATGGAAGTGCTGTTAGATTGTGCGGGTTGCACGCACATGCGCGACAATTCTAGCGTCAGTGAAGTACAAAGTTGGGGTACCTTGGTCACCCGCATAATTTCGCAAAATGTTTTTTTTATGGAAAGGTCCCAGATGCGCAGGGTTTTTGGGGAAGAGCAATTATAGTTGTTCGATATTAGCCACGAAGGCCAAGCTGCATAGTGTCGCATGGATTAACGATGTTTTGAAGCATTCCGGCCGTTGCTTAGGACTGTAGGACGCACATACGTTCCTGCATTTGGTCGCGCATGCGCGTGCAACCCGCCCAATCTAACAACACTGCGTTGCGCAGCGCAGGTGCGCGTTACGCGAAAGAGACGTTGATGGGGGAAGCTTCTTTCCTGCGGCAGGCAAACGTGCCCATCGCTGTCCTAGAAGTTAGCCCTCCACTTTCAGAGTTACGTAATTTCAACAGTTGTGCTGAATTGTGCTACACGAATATTAAAACTGTAATGTCAAAATTGGTTGAATTGTCAAACAATTATTGCGTTTATCTTAAAAGTGTTCTTGTCATTATCTTTCTCCAACGTAGGCCGTTATTCAAATTCTATATTATCATAACCTGCTGAACGAGGACATCATATTAAACTTACTGCTAAATTGGCCACGTGCCCTTCCTCCGGAAGACATTTCTTGAATTTCTGCTTCTGGAAACATCAAAATAATAAATACACATGAGTTACGCCAGTCAAATATTAACAAAAATTTTTATTGTACAATTACATATGTAATTGTCCTAATAAACTGAAATAAACTGAAGAGCGGCATTCTTGAGTCATTCATGCCGCATGACTTATGCGTTCAAGGAACTGACAGAGGACAGGCAGATCGCTGATGCAAGAAAAAGTATGTAACATCCAATTATACGAATGTTCCAAGGTAAAATTTTCGGTAAATTGGAAACTTATCTATGTATATACATACCTGTCAAAAGATCCTACCTGTCCTAATGACCAATGTTGTTATTTGGATATTCAAATAAAAAGCAAAACTAATTATTTATTATTTGAGCAAGTCTAAATAAATTATTTAAAATAATAAAGTTAATTCTCATTTACAAATACAATTTAAGTTATTATTTGTATTGACAAGCTATTCGATTAAATATTTAGTATGAATAATATTAAATTATTATTCATAGTCATTAAACTTTTCTTTCCAACTGTCCTCAGCAACGATAGTAATATTAATGTGTGCTCTGTTGTGCATTATCTGAAAAGTTTTAGAGCTTGCTCAGTTGAGGCGATTTTTCGCGCGATTCAAGTCATAGCGATCCGCATATATTCAAAATACAAAAAGTAAGAGAAGACCAAAAATTTCTTATTTGATTTCCTCCTCAATCCAAGTAAGAAATAATCTTTTATTTGCAAATAAGAAATAATAAATAGATCACTTTTGGCATTATTTAAATGACTTTTTTTAAATAAAAAATATGCCCAACTCTGCTAATAACCAAGTAACAGCCATTTCAAAAACACTTGGTTCCCGTGCTCCACCCTGTACTTTTGGGGATCCCGAGTGTTCCCAACCCGACACGAGAGTAGAGAATCCCGCGATTTCGGTTTCCCGCATATCCCAGTAAATACAATACTTACATTACTAACTATAATCAAATATGAATTGGAATCTGATAGAATTAACATTGTAATAAATAGCTGCTATAAAAAAGAGAAGAAAATATTTATACGCACAGTTAAGAGGGTACCGATATCGCTGTTGAACTACACTTCAATGATGCGAAAACAGTCAACCAATTGACGCTGTCAACAGAGCTCTGACTCCTTACTCACTGTCCCCTTCGACGACGCTATTCCCCATGCTTCGTGACGCCTCGGACACGTGACCAGTGATAAGATATTACATATGCGCTTTTTTCGCGCGTTTAGTTAAGTACAAAGTTGGGCTAAAATGGGGTACCTAAATCAATAATTTCGTAAGATTTGTTATGATTTGATTTTGAAGTATGACTGTATAGCAGTTGTGTGTTTTATTGATATGTATATATATCTATATGTATATTACATAATATATAATATACAGGATGTGGCCGGTCGGGTGGTACAACCGAGCAGGGGTGATACTACATGTAAAAATAAGTCGAAAAAAAGGGATAACATTTTTTCGTTTGACGCTTCGTTTTCGAGAAAATCGAATTTAAAGTTCCGTCAGATTCGCGTGCTTTAGTTTAGTATGTACATACATATGTGTATGCACAAAATAGAATTGGCTGATCATGGTCAGACGTATCAGACGATTCCTATGCAATAGCTCGTGTATTCGCTGCATTTTCAAACTCGATTTTCTCGAAAACGAAACGTCAAATAAAAAAATGTTATTCCTTTTTTAATCGACTTATTTTTACATGTAGTATCACCCCCTGCTCGGTTGTACCACCTGTTCGGTCACACCCTGTATAAACTTCTGAACTCTTCCGATACTTTCCTACCAGTATAGTAGTTCCCCATTACGTTCTCCACAAAAGGACGTAACTACCGCTCAAAAGTATGTCGACACTTCCCTTTCCTCTACAAAACGTAGTTTAAGTTAGTAGAAAAAGTACTTGGAACAATTTTGTCACTTATAATAATAATTATTATTATTATGTATATTGTGGTATCATAGCACAATAGAATTTAGTTTTATGTACAAAATATGTATATGTATACTGAAAATGCAATAATATAATTTCCACAAATACGAAATCTAGTGGAACGGTCTCGGAAGCCTCGTATCATGTCGGGACGGGATCCCAAAAATCCTGAGTTTTTCCCGAGAATATTCGGGATTCCCGGTGGTGTTCGGGTTTCCCGTGAATTTTTACGGGATTTCTGCAGGGGTGTGCGAGATTCCCGAAAATGTTCAGAATTCCCGTAAAATATCCGGGAAAAAATGCAATGTTTTGGAAAATGACAAATTATAATTTAATTTAATTTACTAAGATAATTTAAATCACCGATGTCTTTGTTTATAAATTTCTGTCTATTTCTTGACATTTATTCCTTATATTATGAATATTTAGGATCTGCTATCTATGTATCCTGCAAACAGATTTGTAAGGGCCACCCCGTTCGCATTCGTGCGCGCCGAAAACCGCGCGGCGGCGTTCGTGGCACCGTTCGTCGAAATGTTCGCCGAAATGTCATAACATCTCCAAAAATTCAAGTCATTTAATCTCGAATCTGATGCTTCGTATAGACCTGGACATTACAACTCAATAAAGTGCCAACATTTTCTGTATTTCTTTGTGTAGTATACGCCGCTACAGCTCCCATAGTTGTTCGAAAGAAAATCTGGAAATAACACAAATCCGTTCCGATCGCCATTCGTCGAAACGTTCGTCGAAATGTTCGTCGAAATGTTCTAATCTGTACGAGGCTTAAGATGTACAGCGAATTCAGAGAACTGTTCGATGCAAGTACTAATAATAAAGATTGTCGCGATCAGTGCAAGCGGTAATATCTAATCGTGGTGGATACGTCGACGAATTTCGACGAATCTATTTAATCGTAGACTAATATTTATTGGTAAGTTTCCATATAGGTAGGTTTGAACTTAAAACGTTAGATACTCCATAAGAAAGTAATAAAGATCGATTTTAATCACTATTTTAGATGCTTAAGTAACTTTTAGGCGTTGCTATTACACATTTCGCAAGTGTCCACATATTTTTGAGCGGTAATGTAGATACGGTTCGGGCGAAACTTGTCTCTGCCGTGCATGTGTCCGGTACTGGTAGAGAGAGGTAACTTTTGCGCGCTCAGAATGGCCGTTCGCAGAAACGTATCTCTGTACATATTAGCTCACAAGAGTATTTGAACGCTTGCTATTAGAACTTCAGACAATGAAAATATGCACATAATGTATACATACATATATCACATCTCTTGATACGTATACAACAGTGTGGAACGTAACTGTCGCCACAATTTTTCAAGTACCTCCGACAGTCTGACAAAAAAATGTCTCCAACGGAGTATCTCGTCGGTGCACCAACTCCCATAAGGCTGACAGTCTTCGGTGGCATGGATCAGAACTAGCTTCAACCACCCATCAGGTACTATTATTTAATAGTTAATATCATTTAATAGTATCTGGTCGGTGGTTGAAGCTAGTTCTGAGCCATGCCACAGATTTAATAACAGTAAAGTGGATTCTGTTTCCTGCTAAAGATGGTGTAGGTTCTGTTCCATGCTAAAAATGATGTACGAGCTGTTCCAGGCTAAACATGATGTGGAAGCAAAAGTGGCATGGCCAAACCCCGGACGTGAGCACTTTCAAACATTACGTTTTATATTCAAATTTCTCTCCTCCCGACGCATATGGTACAGTAGCGCTATCATAACTACCCAGCCAACCAAAAATCAAAATTTGGTCGACCTCCTGTGCGCGCATATGCCGAGGCAGTGTCGTCCGTAGGATCAGGGTTTGGACATGGGCATGAGGTCGGCACGAAATCGGCCTCAGGACGCTGAATGTGCCTTTGTGGCAGCACTGTCGCACCGATGTGCCAGTGGCGAATATCGTTTTACAGGGCG
>CM052291.1:7888095-7902216 GCA_028455765.1 Lasioglossum oenotherae | reverse complement strand
CCAAACCCTGATCCTACGGACGACACTGCCTCGGCATATGCGCGCACAGGAGGTCGTCCAAAATTGAGCCAATCGGGCCTTGAGCACCACCGAGCGTAGATTGGACAATGATTTGACGATCTGTGCCCTAGGCACGGGTTGGCCAAAGGCACGCCTGGTTAGCTGGGTACATACTATGCCAACTCGCGTCTAAGTCGCGCTCTGATTGGTCCGTGTTTTTCGTTAATATCTCCCGTTGCAAAGGAAAATGTTGCTTCAAATGATCTCAGCAACCTGGCATTTCCGGATGTTGCAAGAATTTTGAGACACACTGTATATGTAAGGTTTCTGCTGAAATAAGAAGTTTTTCTTATGTCGTGCTATTCAATGTTCCGTTCGTAGCGCTAGACACTGATATCAGTGGCGCTAGGCCTGCACGGCTCTGCCAGTAATCAATTTGTTCGTGTATGTATATGCTGGCCTTTTCCGTTCTTAGTGGTTTATGTTGGTTTATGTCAAGGCTGTATTAGTAAGTTTCTTGCAGTCCCTAAAAAGTAGAAGTTATACAGAAATTCCGAAATGTCAACCATGGACGATGTTCTTGAAAGTTGGGAGGAAATTGAGGAATCAGGAGTAAGTTAAATTTTTTATATAACGAAGATAGCATTGTTTCAAATTGAATTAATATAGCAATAATTTGGTTAACCTGTATAAGAATTGATGTTCGTAAAGTGTTAATTTTTGTTGGCATTCAGTTTAATTCAGTAAAACATTTCAAAAGTGTAACATCATTTAACAATGAAACATTTCTATTGCAATTATTTCGAAATCCTTCGATTTTTACGTGCAACTACATTCCTGCATTCTTATATTACATGAGTCAGAATCCATGTGGCTATTGGTAGTAGTGGTAATAAGAAAATACATTGCTTTCCATAAGGTTACCTTTCTATTGCTACCGAATGGTACAATTGACTTTCATACATTTCTATTATATGTTATTACTTGAAATATTATTGTTAGTGTTCGATCGTGTTATGAAATTTTTGCTATAGGCATTTATAGTCTTTCAAAAGTAGTACATTTTCAGTATGCACTAATAAGCACTACATTATTAGCAACTAATACTATAGAGGTTTCAAAGAAAAATTATCTCCAAGAATAGATAAATTTGGAAAACAAAAAGAAATTATGATTGGAAATGTGCAATATCATTTAGATTTATACTAAGATAATGTAATATTAGAACTACAATCGATTTTAGGCACTCGACAAAAAGTTGGATGCCCTCCAGTTAAATGCGGTAGAAGCATTAGAAGAAATAGAATCTTCTAGGTAGGTTCAAGAAGGTGGACATTATAATGGTTTGTAAATCTTTTAAAAGAGTATAATTCATAAAACTGAATAAATTGTACATATAAATTTCTAAAATTGAAAAACACAAAACTTTCTTCGAAAGGTACTTTATAAAACTTCTGATCAGAACAGAAAGTTATACCGATTATAATAAAAGTTAACACGTTAATATTATTATTTATTAATAGCGATATAAAAATAATGCTGAATTCAATTATTTGTAAGTGCACAACTGAAATAAATTGTGTAATAGTTTCTTTATTTATTATATGTACTGTTGTTATTATCATATATTCCAGCCTTGTTATTTTATAATTATAATGTTTTAGCTTTAAAACCAATCAAAGTACAAATACAAGAATGATAATATTGGGTGAAGATGGTATGAGATCTCAGTATGTACCACCAAAACCAACAGTAAAAATATTAAAAAGACCAACCAGAGATTCACAAGGTAGCGGTGACGGTCCATTAGTGAATGGAGACAAGCCGAAACATCCTATAAAAACTTTAAAACAGGTAATTATAAGAAACATAACAAGTATAGGAAAAAATCTCAAGGGAAGTATTAAAACCTTAGAGTTGTAGAGATTTCGACTTAGCGAAGTCTTCGATAAGTGAGGTAAGCTAAGAGAGGTTTACCCTACGAAAATTTGGGGGTTTGTACAAGAGTTAATAATTTGTCGAATGTAATAGTTTTAAAGAAATAATCGTTCAATTTTTGGAGATGAGTTATAGTAATTATAATCTAGGCTCTTACATATTACCATTAAATATTAAAGAAATCTATGATTTTACTCTGCGTCGATGAATTAACAGATTATTGATCAATGGTAAGTTCAACGGTAACCCCAAAGCAGAGAATACATTTTCTTCACTATCATCGCATCATTCTACGAAATTTCGTAAAACATTTACTACTGTTTTGACTTGTTTGGCTTCCACATTTCTGGAAAATAATTCGAGTTGAAGGAAGTTTTGTACAAAATTGTTGAGTTAAAGAGGTCCGAGTTATCGAGGTTTGACTGTATATAATAAATTATATTTTTAGAGGGAGCAAGAGTACGCAGAAGCAAGAAAACGAATTCTTGGGGAAGAAAAAAGTCCAGAAGAGAAATTAGAACAAGAAATAAATAGAATACAACCAAAGACAATAACTGCTAGTGGTAGCGGCCTACCAAGTAACATTCTTCGTATGCCTATTGGACCAGATGGAACACGAGGGTTTAATGTACGCAGGTAGCGCGTCTTCCAGAGGTCAACTTTTTCCACCTATCTTTTTCCTCTTCTTCCTTCTTGTTGGCATGAGGAAGAGAGGCGGCTATGAGGCTGATGGCAGACAACAGCGTGCTGTTTCTGCCCAAATGTAAGCATCATGCTCCTTTCATTTTGAAAGGAGCATGGTAAAAGCTATGCCCTCTGGGCACTGCATTACATAGACCATACTTGCAAAAGGATCAAGACTAATAAATCGGCAAAGATAAGTTACTATAGAAATGGTAATGTTTCTTACCTATATAATACTATGTTTTGTTGATGTTTGTCATATTTTAAACAATTTTGAATAACAAAATTGAAATCTACAATCGTCGTATAGGGAACATGTTAAGATGAAATATTTGACTTACAATACGATATAAAGTGGGGAAACTATTTTACTTTCTGCACTTGTTCTGCTATTCAAGTCTTTGAAACAAATTGAACAATAAAAGATGTCTCTAACACGACTCTGTTATGTATTTCAATAATCGATCCGTTGTCATGTTAATTTAACTTTTCTACGTTTCTTAAACAGAAGATCATTAATAAAAAGGTGAACTTCAAGTTTTAATTAATATACGTTACAAATTCCATACAAATTTACGAAATATTTTCCTAGCGCATTCAGGACAGCGGTGAATTTTCAATGGAGTTATCAATCAACTGTTATGGGTGTTATTGTACTCGTTTATCGGTTTTTTTAGCGGTAATGATTATTTTACATGTATTTAATAATTTTTTACAAGAGCAGGCGCGTGTAGTTTTCCTATCGAAATATTAAATCATTTAAAAGAATAAAATTACAAAGAGCCTCGCGTCGCATCGTTAAATATACAGCTGTGAGGTCACGCTGACCTGAATGTGTAAAAACTGATAGGGAAAATAATAAGAATAGGGAAAGAACATTTTTTACCACTCTAATTTATAGTTTTATATGACGTAGGAATATTCTTGTCATAATCACTGAATGTGCAATGATAAAAGTATTCTTCGTTGAAAGAGCTTTATAACGAGACTGACGCTTTTAAAAAATCATTTAAAAATTCTTTAATAGCATTCTAACAACGATCCAAAACGATTCAAATCTTTCTTTTGCTGATTTACGTTATACCGAAATTCAGTATACACTTTATTTATTACTATGCAATCACAATTTTGACTATTTAACTGTATAATTGTATTCGATCAGGCGAGAAAGTGAAACAGTGTGATACTTGTCCGCACTCTAGGGATTTTTATAATCTATCCGCAAAATGAGTTGTGTGGGCCAATAAAAATTAAAACCTACAATTTGTATTATATTTTCCTAAAAGTGTTGTAAACAGATTTTTAATATTTCCTTGATCTCTTCAACTATTTTTAATACACCAACAATTATTATGTATCAGTGAAAATTGTTTGAAGAATACAGGTGACTGGACCAATGGTTTTGGTAAAATGTTTGTGCAAACATGAAGTGAAATAAAATGGTTTTATTTCACAATGCTTTGTCTTGCTTATACGCAGAGTGAAAGAGAAATAGTTTATGCGTCATTGTAGGTTTTTGTCTGCTCAGATTTGATTAATTACTATAATTACATATTTTAAATAAATATAATTTTTTCAAAAGAATTACATAAACTCTTAAACCAGCTTAGTGTTTGCTTATCTAATGCAGTATATATTTAGTTCTCTAGTCTCAGCGCCTGCAAGGCCCGAAGTTGACCGGTTTCTGCGAGCCATTCAGTCAGTACGAAAAAGGTTAACGTGACAACATGTATATATTTATATTATATTTGCATGTTTATATTAGAGTCATATCAATATTTACACAATTATTATATGACATTATATTTAATTTATTATATATAATCGATTATATATCATTTACAATGGTATCCCATAGCAGCCACTTTCCATAGGAAGCCTAATGGCGTATCCTTCCTTGTAAACGGTAGTCGGCCCATCAATTCCACGACCTCTCATAGTAGCTACTTTGTTAATATCCAATTGCGCACCTGTCTTAGTGCTGTCTAACCAAGTCACGCCGAACTCTGGACCGTCGCTTGTAACGTTTTTTGGTGTTGGATTCCTGTAAAAACGAAAATAAGATACAGGTTCTGCACTCGAAATTCAACCTTTTGCACATCAATTTCACCCTTTTTCGACCAAGGTCAACTAAGGACCCACACCCTTAAAATGCACTGAGCGGCCAGGATTGTGCCGAGAGCAGCTTGTGCCCGCATGGTGCCGAAGCAAGAATACGAGACCACGCGGAGCTTATGTGCCAATGTGCCATGGCCAGAATCGAGCCATCGTGTGCTTCGAGCAGCTTCGAGCGACGTTCGGCCAGTATAATGCCTGTTAGGTGGCCTCCGCACGCTGGGCTCGATTTCTGCCTCGACAGGCCTGGTTGACTGAGGTTTGACTTGCAAAAGGGTGAATTTGGAGCACAAAACCTATATTAATTCACAATCCATTGTTTCTTGTTTCGTCTGCAACCCAATCGTCCAAATCTGCCTCGAGAAAAGTACGACGAATGTTTGCAATCGTACATTGAGAGCAAAAGACCGTTGTTTTTGTGCCAAACCACACTTGGAGCAAGATTTGGTTCTTATTTGCTCTGAATCTGCCGACCATAACCTGTCGTCAAATTCCGAGCCTAATACGGAAACAAATGACTCGATATTTGCCTGCAATGTTTCGAGGCGCAGTTCCAAATCGAGACCAAGACTAAATCTTGGCCTGATTATAGAGGGCAGGTCGGTCGCACTAAGAGCGGACCTAATATACATGCACATATATCAAGCAAAATCGGAATAAACGTTGCTGTAGGAGGGAAAATCAAATTTCATTTGAATTTGTAAATTATACAATTTTAAGATTCATGCATTTTCAATCATTTAAACATTTACAAATCTTAAAATAACCACAATAATGATTTTGCTCGATGTTTACTCTTAAAACGAGGTTACTTCTTAGCGCGACCGACCTGTCCACTATAACGAGACCAAGTGTAAATTGTTTGCTGAGAATATACTGATGAAAATTGCTGAACTTTAAACATGCATAACTTTTGAATTTTCTCGTTAAAAGCTACTGGTTTCATCAAGCAAAGTTTAACCAAAATCACTGAATACTGAAATCCTTACGCTCTTTCTCATTTCCTAAAATATCCTCAACACTTATGTTGGGAATCTATATAGTTTATTGTTGATCTAGTAAATCATCCAGTACCAATTTAAGTAAATTTTTATTACTTAGCCTTACCCATATTTAGCGAAGTTCGTCCACAAAGTGACCATCTTCTTCCGGAAGATGTTGAATGGATGGTTAGGGTCTGTCGGTGCATTTAACGATAACACGTTAAATAAGTATCCAATATCATCCATATGGGCCGTTCCTGGAATTAAACAGGTCGTTTAAAAGCTTTCCTAAATTCAAAGGAAGTTAATTGAAGTTAGTGTGGTTCATTTCTATATAATAAATGGAACAAATGAAACATCTTAAAATTTTAAAAGCATTTTCTAGTCGATCCGCTAAGTCAGGGCTCGGAATTTTTTCATCGCGACGGCCGAGAATCGGAGACTATGCGTCGCGCGCGTCTCGCTTCCCGGACCGGCCCTAGTTCCCGGAGCTGCTCAGGCGCGTACCATTTCATAGGCGCTATTCGTGGTGCATCATGATGACACTCGTGTCAATAGGTTTCCTCATTACACATTGCCAATGCGTTTTTTTTTGTTAGTGGTATCTCCTGTAGGCCTACAGGGTCTATATCCCACTACGTCGCATGATAATTTCAGACAACAGCTGTAGAAAATTAATTAGAAAAATAAATTCATGAGATAAATTAAAAAATTTTAAATTTAGTAGGCCTACAGGGGATACTACTAACAAAAAAAACGCATTGGCAATAGTACCTCAATGGTAACGCGGAAACCTTTTGACACGAGTGTCATCATGATGCACCACGAATAGCGCCTATAAAATGGTACGCGCCTGAGCAGCTTCGAGCACTAGGGCCGGTCCGGGGAGCGAGACGCGCGGGACGCATAGTCTCCGATTCTCGACCGTCGCGATGAAAAAATTCCGAGCCCTGCGCTAAGTTATTTACTCCAAATGTTTTTTTCATAATTTATTCTTTGTTCATCAATTATGAGTCACAGCATCTTTAATAAAACTAGACGGCTTTCCCTTTTGATAATAAAAATTAATACACCAATGCAGGCTTCAAATGACTTCTATGAATAAAAACAACAGGAAATTTTGATTTACCATTTATTGTTTCGCCCTCCATCGAGTGCACACTGTATTTGGAGGTGTACGTAAGTTCATAATAATAAATAGGATTTCCTTTATTCCATTCCGAAAAATATGTCTGCGTTAGATCGATGGGAGCAATAAATAGTAGATTGGTCATAAGTTTCACAACAGCTCCAAGGAGGAAATCAGGGATCATGTTGAATATCGCCGCTCCCAGTACTCCAAGTATCTCGACGGTGATCCCGTCCATATCCATTTGTTGACTTATAAATTTTGCCAGTGTTGCTGAGTGATCCGGTGATCCGACATAATCTGTAAAACGATACAATTACGTAAACAAAGATTTAAATCTCAATGACTATCTGGGATATACATTCGTTGCCTTCCTCAACGGCTTTATAGTAGAGTGGCCAACAATACAACAGTATTTTTAAGTTCTTTAAATGTTTCTATTGGTTTGCATTTATATTAGATCTACTGATGTCTGCATAAAATCCGCAGTTTACTCGTGATAGTTGTGTGTGTTTACCGGATCGTTAGCCGAGTAAGTATTGCATCCTGTACTTACAGTCTAAGAAGAATAGTGCTTCATCATGATTATAACCCATTAAGATAGGAACCCGACTAAAGTTTCCAGATTTGTATTTCGATACGGGACATTCAGTCAAAAATGCGTCATCCTTAGCGAATATAGGATTTTCCATCGTTGGTCGGAATGGCAGTACACCCTGTAATGGTTCACCACACATGTTAATAACAATATAAAAGTATACAAAAATTGTATTAAACGAATTATGGATGTTGAATTATAGCGTACTTTGAATTGACAAGAACAGGGCACTTGAACACAATTTCTAATCTAAGCGTTTCGAGTATTGCATATAAAGTAAATGATTGAGTGTTATTACCAAGTCTACTTGTTGAGATTTGCGAATTATAGTTTCCGCAGGAGTATTACGGAAGACGTTTAATAGTCCGTCTGTTGACATTCCGATGTAGCCAAGACGGCCGCCGAGTGTGCGAGCATTTTCGTAAGCTTTGGCATGCGTGTGATATGCCCACTGACATAAAGGCGACCCGCTCTGCATGATTGCTTGTTTGAAGAGTCCTAGTAAAACAAATAATAGTAACCATGCACATTTTAGTCGAGAATCAACCCTCTTGTTCATAAACGAAAAATTTTATACAATTACATGACTGGGGAACCTGCCAATGACTACACTCCTTGAAAGAATTAAGGGATCACTTGTGCGAATCCGAAAAATTGCTCCCACTTTACGTGATCATAACTTCGTCAAAAATTGCCGTATCAAAATCGTTAAACAATGGTTTGAAAGCGTGAAACCTCTAGTTTCGGATGCTCTGTTTCAAATTGTTGCTATGTTGGTTTTTTTACAAAGTTATAGCGAGATGATGACAACATTGACGGTTAACAAAAATTTTGTGCAACTTTGGAACATCACACGGGGAGCAACAAATTTTTTTGATAAATCGCGTTAACATCATTTGGAAGGGCCATCTTTCCTGTATAAATTATGCGGTTGTTGAATATTGTGCGATTTTTTTTATTCGAGTTATTCAACATTTGAACTAAATATGGGCTTTTTAACTTTAACTGGCTCCAGAAAACGAAAAAATTACCGTAGAATCTTGTGCAAAAAAGCAATAGAAAGAGCGTTTCTATCTCTTCAAGGCACTCGTTTTGTTTTTCCAATTTCATTAACATTTCGATATGCCAGGTGTTTCTGGAAATATGCTTAAAAAATGCACAAATTCCATGTTTCCTTTAACTCGCTATATCTCGGCGAGAAATGATCATAATACCATGACCCGAACGTCAGATTGAAGCAGAGATTTTGCCGATTCGATTGAGTACCACATGAACACGTTGCGACAATTTTTTGCCTATAGCAGCTGTGTTTGAAGTTAGTGCTTCGCAGAAATTAGCACGGCCCCGTACAGCGGCTGCCTGGCATCTCTAGTAGACACGTTTTTCCAGGATTGCAAAGGTCCGAGATGTGCCTTCTCATTTCTCAATAATGTAAAGATGGGGTTTTTCAGTAGTGAAAAGCGCTAGATAACAGATCAATCTAGGCCGCGATCGCCCTCAAAAGTGCTTTTGTTACGTTTACGAGGCGTAATTTGCATTATTCGGAAGCATACAGCTGCGCATGTAGCTATATTCATGAAGCTCCGACAACTACATGCTGCCGAATAATGGAAATTATGCCTCGTAAACGTAAAACGTGAAAAGAAAGTGATTATTGCACAATGTACCTTGTGATTTTTCCGATATCATATGATACCCTACGGAGGCTGAGCCAGCACTTTCGCCGAAGATGGTCACCTGTTTCGGGTCACCGCCAAACGCAGCGATATTGTCCTGCACCCAGTGTAAAGCCAGGAGCTGATCCTTCAGGCCGGCGTTACCCACAGCATCGGGATGATCCAACGATAAAAATCCTGAAAATACACTCCATCAAAGAGAATACCACTCCCATACATGAGAATAACCATCTCAGACTTCAGGGGTTTTACAATATTATTAAATATTATTGTCACAAAAATCGATTTCTTGAAAAAACCAGAGGTCGTAGACAAATTTTGAGACCAGATTTGAAATCAGCCTGAAAAAATCTATGGGAAGTGATATATAGCATGTTAAAAAAAAACTTTTTCCGCCCGTGGTAACGTAGAAATCACATTTTCTTGAAATTGTGTAAGTTTAACGAATTTTCTCAAGGTTAAAAACCGTTAGTACCGTAATCTCCTTATTTTTCCCATATTCTGCATAGTTTCAGCTTTAATTTAAAAAAAATTCATCGCTCTACCTCATTTCTATCGAAAGTTCTTTGATTTTGAATCAAGTTAGGTCAAATTTACCCACTTGGAGCCTTACAACGAATTTCAGAAAATAAGTTAACATACCGAATGGACCGACACGATAATTGAAGCTGACAAAGACAACGTCCTGTTCGAGTAAGAAATCGGGGCCGTAGAAGGATGGGTCGCCGTATCCACTAGAGAATGCTCCACCATAGATCCAGACCATGACTGGTTTCAGTTGCGTTCCATTCCCAAACTAAACGAGCCATTTAATACAAAAATGGTGTAAGTTAAAACAGTTAATCATGGAATAATGAGGAATTAATTCAAAGTTCCAATAAAGCATGATAATATCGCCTCCTAGAAATTAGCCACTTGTTGAATTAAATAATATCAACAGTTGTGCTATAATACCGGCTATAAAGATTATGAAGGTACAACAGAAAAATACCGGTATGAATCCTTGAAATATACAGGTATTTCGGTGTCTATAAAGGTTTACGAAGCTACAACCGAAAAATACCGATATGAATCCCTCATTAAAACATTGTCGGTGAAATGATTGGCGGTGATTTAATAGAAACCCGTTAAAAGTGTTGCGCCTTCGGTCGCGCGGACTGTGTTTGCACTCGCTGTTCTTTTCTACGTTCGGCGCGGTGTCGGCAGGGTTACAAAGAAATAGTAAAACCACAGGATCTAAGAAATAGCACAGATCCGAATGTTTCTTTTGTTGTTAGATCAAGGAATTACTGTATTTTTTTATGTTGAATCACTCTCTTTTCGGTTGTACCGCCAGTTCTCAATCACCCTGTATAACAGCTTGTTCCAGGTTAAGAAAGCATTACGAATAAAGGGGAAAAAATACTCACCTCTCGAGTAAACACGTTCAGATACAAACAATCCTCGACACCCATGTAATCTCTTATGAAGAAGTCCATCTGTGGGCACACAGTATCCCCCTTTACAGCCTTAAAAACGTTTCGCCATGGTTTTATTGGAACTGGAGGCTGAAAATCCACAAAATGGAATAATAAATATTTTTAATAGAATTGTCTTCTATAGTTTATTCCTTTATTCTTTCTTGAATTATTGAAAATTTAATACGGATCTGTGGGAATAAACATTTGTCAATAATTTGTTTAAAATACTATTGTTTAAAATACTATATACGTTTATACTAAATGCTTATATTTCGATAAAACAAGCCAGAATTCTTCCACACGCCAGGTGCAAGACTATGTTCCATTATGCATAATTATTGTTAAATGGCAAAAAAAAAAGAAAATCCTGAAAGATGTATCCCCTATTTTTTGGATCGAAGATCACACACCCAAGTTTACATTAAAATGAACTAACAATAAATAAAATACATTTTTAATATATTGTTTAAACAAAAAACTCGTGTTAAAATTTTCTTGCGCGACTACATTTCCCATCGAAAAACACACAATTTAAAAAAAATTCGAATTTTTTCAACCTCCGGTTTCCGAGATATCTAAAAAAATATGGTCTTGACCCCCAACTTTGAGGGCTGTTTTCTCAACCCGATGGACTACTATGTACGTGTGGTCGATTTTGGAGCTCAGGGCCTGTGCTCAGCCCCATAAAAGTTTAGAGTCGCTGAAAAAATCTCTGCGCCGGGGTGTGGGACCGAATGACGCCAGAAGAGCTGCGGCCCATAGCCGAAAATTTCAAAACACGTTTGAGCCTCTGAATCAGCTCAAAGGTCTATGTCATGGTTGTTATCATTTGGTTTTTCAAAGTTCGTCGATCTGACACAATTATAATAAGAAATGTTTAACTCCGTTAGTTCTTGTCACCCTGTAAATGCAGAAAATCCGATGTCTATAGATAAGCGAAGAAGGTTGTTGCGCATGCAGCATTACCTTAAATCGAAGTGGTCCAAGAGGTGGTTGCGCGAACGGGATCCCCAAGAAGGCCGTGTATGGGACCGAGTGCCATACTGTTGTGTTTTGAACACCTTGTACGGGTCCGGTTGTGGTGTTCACTACATCGGATAAGATAAGCTCTTGATGGATTCGTTGGATTGGAGGCTGCGTCGTTGTCAGCAGCAGCCCCATAGAAGTCAACAGTGTACTCAGCATCGTAGTTTACCAACAGACGACTTCAATCTACAACTTGTAGACTACAAGTGTCTTCCTGGTAAAAAAAAGTGCAGAATTACAAATCGATTGATATCACGAATGCAATTGACAAAACGAATGCAACACGCTGAATACAAAGTTCGGAACACGTTTGATCATCATTGTATATATATTCACTTGTCGATAGTCTGCTCACGTTTTGTAAAACCTTGTTCATTTGATCGATAACGTTTGCAGAACGAAACAGAAAATGTCGTATGTACTTATGATTCATTGTGTATTGACAAAATTGCGCAATGGCGCGGTACACAGTTAGTCAGAGAATCGGATAATTTAATGATATTCTCATATAATGTGATAATACTTTAACTTGTAAGTAGGTTAAACGAAAAAAGAGATATATTATCAATTATATATTTTAGTAATAAAAACAATATGACATAAATGTTTTATTGTTCTGTATAACTTTATTTTTATTTAATAATTAATCAATTTTGTCGGCGTCTGTTTCAAACCAATTTCTTTCCTTTTCTTTTATAAACTTTTATTCTTGTTTGGAACATGTATGCATCGTACTTTTACATATGTTTTTGTATAAAAATACGTAGTCATCCATGTCTCTTTTACTTCACCTAATATTTCTTAGTATTAAATATAAGTTTTAATTTTTTAAAATTTCAGATTTCAATTACAAAACTTCTTTATTTTTCATTATTTTTTATGGGACTTTCACCAACTTATTCGTCGCATTTTTCTAATTAAAATCACACTAAACATGTAGTGCGCCTTGTTTACACGCGCTGTCCTTTTCTACATTCGGCGCGGTCGGCAAGGTCACAAAGAAATAGTAAAACCACACGATCTAAGAAACAGCACGGACCCTAGCGTCTTTCTTAGATCAAGGCTTCACAGTATATAGAATAAGTAACGATGAAGTGGAATAAAGTCGGCACGTTTCGAAAATATTGAATCTCCAATACAATGTAAACATTGCGTTCGAAAAGGCTTGATGGAATAACTATTGTTTTTCTCATATAATTTCGAAATTCTCTCATATGAAGGAACAAATATATATTTCTATCAAGTTTAAGCATGACTTATTGTGTTTATACAGTTGCCCAGATATTAACCCGATAGCACAAACTCGTCTCGCGCGTGAATTAGGTTGCACACTCGCACACCGCTAGGTGTACATACAGGGTGTTCGCGATAAGTTGGACCAGCCTTTTTTTCGTAAACGGTAAACATTATAAATAAACCGAAAAGGAGGAAGTTATAGTATATTTTACTAGCAATATGATAGCGCATCTACATTTTTTTTATTTGTAATATTTTTCTTAAAATAGAGGTGACCTTCATTCGAATCGAATACTTAAACTTCTTAATTTCCATTAGGCTTTTATAGGACTTTCACTAACTTATTTCTGGCATTTTTACCACGCTTATATTAGCTTGCCGTGTCGTTGTTGTTGTTGTTGTATGCGTCAAATCTTGTAATCGAATTTTAAACCACTTCCCGATGAGCTAGAGACTTGAAACTTTAAACATAGCTCAGAACTGGGTGACAATGCAATATTAAAAAACAAATTAAAAAAAAACTATGCGTTTAGGACATATAAACTATTAAAAATTTAACCATTACACCTCCTCGCGCGACGCTCGGTAGTACGTCATCGCGGCCAGCGACAAGCGCCTTACCTACTCCACTACATGTTCCCACTCCGACTCATCCCCACTCCACTGGCCCACTTCGAATCGTAGGAGCTCAGTTTACTTTGGTTTACTTACTGAGTTGCTTAGGATTAGGTCGGGGTGGAAGGCGACAAGGACCGGCGATTCTGCTCGGTAAGCGGCTCGCGGGCGTCACTACAAACCAATATGGCGGCGCCCTTACCTGTCAAACACACTGCAATAGCTTCTGAACGATTGATCCTACAGAATGGAAACTTCGATTTGCAGCCGCCATGACACAATATTTTTCCTTTTACGAAAGATGGTTGAATTTACTGGTTGAAGTGGTAATTAAAATCGATTACAAGATATGTAAAGACTAAAAAGTAGAAAATAAAAAAATATATAAAAAAACTTTTTAAAAACCACGCTTATATTAAAATGCACTAAAATGGAGAAAATTATTTTTTTAGACATTGGCGACTATAAATAAATTGCACTAAAGGAGAAAATAATTTTTTTAGACATTAGCGACAATAAATAAAAGCGTGGAGCGCTTAACTATATTGACGCAATCTTCGTGGGCGCTCCACGCTTTTATTTATTGTCGCTAATGTCTAAAAAAATTATTTTCTCCATTTTAGTGCATTTTAATATAAGCGTGGTTTTTAAAAAGTTTTTT